>VDFB02271358.1:971199133-971233590 GCA_007258455.2 Sequoia sempervirens
AAAGAGTTCCAAAATCATTTCAATTGACTTAAATTCAAAAATAGAACTCCAAATCCACTGATAACACTTCAGTTTAACTCATCATGGCTCATCTCCTTCTTTGCATATTTAAAGGGCACTTATTAGGCTATCCTAACACTTATTGAGGGTAATAATCAATCAATTACCTTAATGCTTGTTATATTGATTGTAATATTATTATTTTTAGCACATATTAAGGTAAATAATCAATTAGTTACCTTCAATACTTGCTAAAATAGACTAATAAGTTCCCTTCAAATATGCAAAGAAGGATATGAGTCGTGATCAGTCAAACATCAGTGGATTTGGAGTTCTATTTTTTAATTTAAGTCAAATTGAAATGATTTTGGAGTTCCTTTTGGTCATACAACTTGAGAGGGAGAGTTTGGAGCTAAATTAGCTCAAATTGGAGCAATTATGGGCCCATTTTTATGGATTTTCTATTTTTTGCTTGTGAGAGAGATATTTTGAGTGTAGTTGACTGCAATTGACTCTTCTTGGCCTTTGGGACTCATTTTGTATTATAGGAGGAAAAAATTATGTTTTTTCCTAGTTCTTAATTTTTTTATTCTATTGCATGTTGTAGTGAGACTTAGAGATTTGTAACTCAGATATTTCAAAATTTTTGATACAACAGTTTTTTTTTTTTTTTAAATCAGTTTTTTTTTTCTAGCTTTTGTAGAGATTCCTTTTGTTACTTAATAAAATTGAGTGTTTACCTTCTCCATTTTAGGTTTTGTGTTTCTTATGAATGATTTTGATGTAAATTTGATGTGTTTAAACTATAAACAACCTTTAAATTTTTGTCTCATTCATAGTTTCATGTATACAATAGTAGTTAATCATCACAGGTCATAGGTTGTGCATTGTTTTGTATCATCTTTCCAAGTTGTGAAAACTCCATTTTCCTTCAAATAAGGTAGATTTCAATCCTTTTTATGAAATATTCATGTGATTATATTTCCCAAACTGATTTTTGTAAATATTTTTCTTTAGAAGTAGTTGTGAATCAAGTTGCAGTTTTTTACAGTTTGGTGCATCACCTCCTAGAATTAATTTTTCCCATTTATCAGTTAACTTTCTATCCATTTTCCAAATCAAAATCCATTACTTTCTAGGATATCTAAATGAGAACCAACCCATAATCTGGAGATTCATCTTCATCATGAGCAACCCATAGGCTCAAAGATGTTTCCATGTTTCACGAGATTGTTGAGCCTCCAAGCTTAGCATTTGGGTGAAATCCTCATGACAATAGTTTTATCCAATTTTTTTGCTTTCTTTGAGGATTTAGCCAGAGATAATCTTCATTTATAACAATTATGTAGTTTCTTACTGAAAATTCTCAACGTTAGCAAAAAGGGAGGAGATTATGTCTTTCCTTTGTGTAGAGCTAAATGAGCATATGTAGATGGTGTAGAAATTTGTATTTAGCTTTTGAAATAACATCTTTGGACTGAGTTTATTTGGTTGGTGAACCATCCTTAGGAGAAGTATCTTCTAAAGACCTAAGAAAGTATTTTTTAATCACAATAGTTTTCAACAATTCAACTAGAGATAGGGTAATTTTAACCTTCTTAATCTCATCCGCTAAATAACTCACAAATTCATCATGATCTACAGTTTCTAATTTACCTAAGTGAATAACTAGATTAAAAGTGTTGGATGATTATGGAGAAAATTTTGGTGGTTTAGGATTATTGTTAGATTTATTATTTGGGGGAGTGGTAAAATTATTAGGAGGAACTAGCATAGCCACAAGTCTTCTTGATTAATTGTTATTATTAACTTTACTCCATGTCCATTATAACTATGACCCTTTTGGTATTGTTGAAAATCATAAACTTCAACTACCTCACCTTCAGGTGTTTTCTCATCTTGGTACGAGAAAATATAAGTCTCTAATATCATGGTAGATTCATATTTACAGGAGAATGTGTTACTTTCATATTTTTCACCATATTCCATTTGATCTAAACAAACATAACTATCTAAGACCATTGTTGAATCATGTCCTACTAGAAATAATTCATTTCCTTGTGTTGTGTTTGGTTCAACTTGTTCATTATTAATTATACTAGCTAATAAAATGTCTAACAAAGTCCTAAATTGAGTGCAATCCATCTTGCATAGCCACTAGTGTTATGAATCCTACACTAGTTATTTAATGCAACTTCAGCCAAATTAACCTTTTATGGTTGTCTATTATCCATAATATTTTGGTTATTTAATGGAGAAGAAATGCTTCCATTTTTTGGTCTATTATTCCAAGGACTTGAGGGTCTAGGAGCATTATAGATCCTATTTTTTTTATTCTAGTTATTACTTTGCACATAAAGATTTAGGTTTTTCAACTAAGTGACTTTTGTAGTTAATCTCTTCAATTAAGTAGTGATTTCTCTTATATTTTCCATCTCATCTTGGATCTTTACCATCTAATTATCTTTGGATTGAGTGAAGAAATAATTTCCAATCAAATGGACCTCTATGATAGTAGGTCCTAGATGCATAACTAGATGAAAATTATTTTGCATAGACATCATGTTTTAGGGTAAAGCAGATAAATGATTTAGCAAAGGAGTACGACTAGCTAATGCTCCATTAATTATTTACATCTAGTTTGACATAACTAGATACCCTATGTTTCTAAGTGGTCCATACCCTATTCAAACTCACTACTTCAACATATGCATCTAGCAAGTTAGTTGTAGGAGGAACTTTGTGCTTAACAAACATAACAATTAAAGGGTCTAAGGATAAATAATATATTGAAAGTGTGGAAAATTCGTTCACTATATATGGAGCTTGTAACATGGAATATTCCTTTTTGGAGCCTATCGTTAAATTTCGTACTGAGTTCTTCTTCATATATTTTAATTTGAGAAAACTAATGACACAACATGGTTGCATCGATAGAAAACTTAAACCTGGCTGTTGATGATATTTTCTGCACAACAACAACTCAGACAGAATGTGAAATCCTATCTCCCTTGAAAGGTAAATCTCTATCAGCAAGCCTCAAGAGATAACCCCAAGGTCTCTAATGCCAGGTCTTGACAATGCATGAACAACCCAGTGACAAATGTGAAAATGCTAGTAATCACGGTGGGACCTTACTACAAGCAAAATACTGAATCTCAATTTATCAGATCTAACAATGTAATGATACTTCAATTCAAAATCTGACTCAATGATAAAGAAATAACAAAAGATTAGGGATTTAAAGAGATTTCTAAATCTAATACTACTCCTAAGATTGACAATGCAAATGATAAACACTGAAATGGACCAATCCCTCAAAACTGATTTTCACTCGACCCAGATGGCTCTGTAATCTCACAGAAAATAGTGCAATCTTCTAAGGTGTTAAGATTTTCAAATCATGGAAATTCATTCAAACAACCCTATTACAATGGAAATGAACAAATCCTCACAATTGAACTAAGCACAATGAATATGAAGTCTAGGCTAACTTTGCAAAGCAACTAACAATAAGTTGGTTGTGAAAAGTATGGACTAAGGGATTGCTGCAAAACTTCAAGTATCAAATCACAAAAATTATTGAATTGAATCTAATATAAATATTAACCTCCTCAAAGCAATTTTAAAGATGGAATAACAAGAACCATGCAAGACAAGAGAATACAAGTATGGCACCAAATCACAATGTCATTTCTTGCATTCAAATTGTCCACTGTAGCAACAATTCCAGCTTTCTGTTACAATATTTGCTTAAGAATACCTACTCGCTATCTTTCCCTACTTAATTCGCTTCTAACTATTTTTTTTGCTCTATTCTACTTCTATCTTCTAACCCTTATAAATGAGGCGAAATGCCCATTATATAGAATCCCCCCAAAAACCCGTCGGCCCAACAAGAGTTTTGTAATATGAATTAGGCACCACTAGTCAGCTAAGAGAAAGTAAAATGAAATAAAGGAATGCACTAAATGCATGAACTATACTCAGGTCGGCTCGGGATTCCCAATGTAGCTCGGACCAATGCAGGGCGGGATAATGGGGAAGCACAAATCTCGATGCAGTTGGGCATTAACTGCCTTCCCCTTTGTCATTATTCTGATCTAGCCTTTCACGGACTGTCAAGAGCGCCCCATCCAAGTCGGCCACAGGTGGTAAGGGAAAAAACCCTAAGTCATCTTTCAATTGATGCAATCTCCTCCCTTGATTGTTTTACCGACCTATCCCAATCCACCTTATAAGTTAGGTATTTGTCAATGAAAACAATGTATGTGGCCGCATCATCTAACTGATGCTCAGAAATAGAATCATCATTAGTTGGGGAATAACCATCATGCCACCACTTCCTCAATTGTTCCAAGCTCAAGTACCTGGGTGTGATCTTCCTTCTCCCTGTCACTATCTCACAGAAAGCAATACAACCATTATAAACCCTAGTTAGGGCGTCATCGATCTACCTCATTTGTTTGTAAATTTTCTTCAAAACTTTCTGCCTGATTTACAATGCCTCAAACCACTCCCAAGGTTTGGCAGCCCTGGAGGAAGGAAGAATCTTATCACTTACCAACCTATCCCTGGTGTATTCCATGATAGTTCTGGTTTTCTACAGAAGGAGATCTGTATCTTCCAGATCTTGTGCCAACACCTCCTTCAACCAATCAATAGCCCTCACAACATCCTTCCTAGATGAAAGAATGTCCTTAATAGCATCATCTCCTTTAGTTCGCACCCCTTGCAACCAACTTGTACTGGCAAGAGTGGAGGTTTTCATTCTTTCAAGCTCAGTGATAGTTTCTTTAGGCAAGGGATTTGTAGTAGAAGTAGAAGGGTTGATGGACTGCAAGGGCTTCATCAAATCCTCCAAGAATTTCTTAAGATTTTCATTTTCCTTCTTCAACTCATGCTTGGTCTTTATTTCCTTTCTTAATCTGCCCAAGATGACTGCACTAGACCCCTCATAATCCTCAATATCTTGCTCAACAGATGTAGGCCCTAGATTAAAAGTCTGAACATTATAATCCTTTCTAGCCACATCATCTTTGTTTTTATCTGAAGCAGGGGTACGAAGGTGAACAACTCTATTATGAGCTTCATCCCTTTCAATCCTCAAAATCACCCTAGCCTTCTTTTTACCTTTATCTCTTCCAATTTTGGCTAGTAGTGCATCCCAATTCGGTGGACTGTCTTCCACAACAACTTGTTTTCTCTTTATCTCCTTGTCCAACCAACCAGGAATAGTGGATTCCAATTGCACTTCACCTAGTCTCTCCTCCTATTGATCCTTAGCCGCTTCCTCACTCAAATTTTGTTTCTCAGGAGTTTCATCTGTCTTACCTTCTTTTTCTTTAGCATGCTCATCTTCATGTATAGGTGAGGGAACCTTCACTGTTTCTTATTCTACTGGAGGCGATTTAACCTCCTCGGTCCCAACAGGTGACTCCACATATGCAACCAAAGGAGACTGCATTATCTTTTCAACTTCTACTTCTGCACTATGGAGATCACCCTCATGGAATTATTCTTCTTCAGTATCCGGATGATCCTCAACATCCTTGGATTCAATTGGTTTGCTTCGAGCTTTATGAGTGGAAGGCACATCATCATGTTGTTCCTCATGAGAAACCACCGGAGGGAGGTCCACCTTCGGCACACTGTCCCTAGGAGGAGTCCTAGACCTCCTTGTATACACCTTGGCCTTCTCCTCTGAACTTTCAACATTTACCACTGGTGGGATAACTTCTTCCCTCCCCAGCTCAGAGCTTTCCTTCTCCAAAAATTTTATGATTCTTCTCCTCTTAGGTATTGGAACATCAATCTTCGGATTCTTCTCTTCAATCCCTTCCTGGCCAGACTTTTTAGTTCTTGTCCTCTTCTTAGCCTTTGGCTTTCTTTTCTTTTCAATTTCCTGGGCCTCTGTCTCTTGAACACCTTTAATATTGATTTTGAAAGGAGAATCCAATTTACCCTTGCCCTTAGGATCCTGCTAAGTAGATTCTTCAGGGGTGGAGTGAGGATCCAAATCTCCCATTAGCACATAGGTGCATTGTACACCATTATTTTCCAGCTCCCATAGCTTATGCTTTAGCCACATCCTAGTAAATTTGATAACTGGATCCACCAATTGTTTTAATTTTGTCTTTTCCTCCTCCAACCAATCCACATCACCAATTGGTCTATCTTTTATGGCCTCATAAGCATGATCCTGCATCAAGTTTCCATCATCTTCCAACTGATCAGGAACTACCTTTACATTATACAATCGAACTAACTCAACTGGAAGCTGGTAGAATTTCCTCTTTCTGACCTCAAATTAATCACTGCAGTTGGCCCAGTAGTCCTCCAAATTCACCTTATGGCTATGCTCTTTGTTGGCCTTCTTTTGAGCCTCTCCGGTAATATCAAACTTGGATCTCTTGGAATGGAAAGACAAGCCAAGAGTACTCATTTCTTCTTGTAAAGCTTGGGTAGAACCAATGGAAGGACAAGCCTCTGCAGTACCAATCCTAAAGGGGAAGTCTCCACCAAATCAAGTCTTATGCTTGTCTCTCTTGACAATGGCATCAAAGTCACAGATTTTCCTAGTGACCTCCAACAGTAGAATGTGATCGGTAGGGTATCTTGGAAGTCTATATGGAGCTCTCTGGCAACCATCAATCCGAATGTAGGAGAAAGTTGGGAACTGAATAAACCATGCCACATATTTCTTGATGAGTTCCTTAGCCTGGTCTGAAATCCTGACATGCTCTGCACCCTGAAGCAACCTAGTGATATGCATAGTGAATACATCATTCACCCTCCTATAGCTTGAGCTTCCTAGATGCAACTGAGGGTAAACCTCGTAGATAATATCCTGTCCAAAGGTACCCCTTGTACTCAATCCTTTGTAGGGGTGGAATCTTGCAAGTGCGTAGACCAAATATGAAGTCATTGAGAAGGTCTTCATTTGTAACACATTGGAAAACTGTTCATGAATTATTTCACTAATGACCCCTGCCCAATGGTAGTTAATCTTCTCTTGTTCCATCCTCACAATCACATGGCACATCAAATTCTCAAACATGCCAGCATTCCTCAATCCAACCACCCTGCTGAGAAGAGTGATGGCATCATAATACTCCTTCTTGAACTTTGCTCTGAATAACTGCTTAGGAAACTTGGAGTAGTGTGACTTGGGCTTCTCTAGCTAGGAATTGATAAACTATTGTGACTTCACAGTTTGTTCATCGTAGAACTCCTGAGCTGCCTTTATGCTAAATCCCACCACATGAGACCTGTCTGGCATATCAAATGTTTGGGAAATGGAGATAGGGTTGAGATTTGCTACCACTCTTCCTTGAGGACCAATTATCCTCTATGTGTCCTGATCATAGTGCCTGGCACACTCAAGGACCAACTCATAACACTGCACTGTAGAAGGGAAACTAGCAACATGTGACAATCCTGATTCCCTCATCCTTCTAGCCACCAAAAGAGAATCCTCTGCTGCCATTCTTCCTTTAAATTCTTCATAGTCGTAGAGGCCAACATTCATATCAGTCACCTCTGACCAGACTGAAGTGATCTTACTCTCAGGGATCTTTCTCTTAATGTCTGTCTTAATATTTTTGGCATCAGACATCGAAGACCGAGCTGTTGCCTTGCTAGACTCTGCATGTACTCAACATGAAAATCACAGTAAAAACCACAGGAAGGAAACGTTAATCCATCAACACACCGTTATAATAAACCTCATGCCATCAAGGTGTTATTATAATTCATATAAAATGATTCTACTAAACTTCAGGTTTCAGAACCATCCGCGGAATGTATGCGAGAGAGGAATTTCAGAAAATTCTAGGCAAGACGGATTTTAGCGGAAGAGTCATGGAAACACCTACTAACAATTAAATATGATCATTATCAATCAATAAACTTCATAAGAGATCATAAAATAGCATGAATTAATAATAAAATGCATTGAGAATCACTAACACATCATGCTACTCCCTATTTTATTGCACTTCACCAAATTTCGGGAGAATCCGCCAGAGATGGATTTCCACGAAGGCAGAGACGCTTTGCAAATCCGGAAAAGAGAGGGAACCAAGAACTTCGGGAAAATCTGAAGTCAACGGAAATCCGTCGATAAGGTAAAATTTTGAAAGCAATGCAGATTCTAGGAACTCAAAGGAAATCGAGAAAATGACATAGGTCAGGAATATCTGGGGTCAACGGAAATTCGAGGAGTATACAAAACTGCGAAAATGACAGTGGATTCTGGAAAAGCAGATGGGATTGGGAAAATCTGCCAGAGGTCGATTGTCCCGAGGGAATAGAAAATATTGGACTGAGGCTGAAACTCGGATTGCGACATGAAATCACGATCACTCATAACATCAAATCAATCATGAATTTCAACGATTTAAGCTTAGGAAAAGTTTAATATGGGCCTTCCATAGATTTTCTTTACATTCTAGGCCCGTTTTATAGCGAAATAAGGTGTAATGGTATTGCCCTAGGTTTCAAACCCTACACATCTGCCATTAACACACAGGAAAACCTATGACTTAGTTATTTCAATTGTCGATACCATACTAGGGGAAGATCATGATTCTTAAATAAGTTCACCAAAATGCAAATAGACAAAACATTACTTGGGAGATCATAAATTAATCAATGCTATGCAACCTTAGTCATGGAGCGATCAAATATTTAGGAATTCAAGCCCCAAAAGCTCTTATAACATCAACGTGCTATCCATAATCATCAATTCAAAGAAAAGCAATTGACAACATACCATTATGAAGTGAAAACCGATCCCAAAATCAACAAATGCGAAGTAAAAGGCGTCCACAAAGAACAGTGACAAGAATGCACCGAAGAAATCCCCAGCAAATTCACAATTCGTAGACTCCATGCCTCAAATTCAACCAAGCACTTACAAGAAAGCACTCTTCAGCTCAAATGACATCAAGCAATAAATATAATGGCATAATAATCATTCGAAAACACTTAAATACATCGCTTGCCAAAGGTACATACGACATTAAATGCAATTGACAAGACAGTCAGAAAACCCGAGAACCCGACGATAGGTCAGAATCTAGAAAATCTAGCCCACGCAGAAATCCACGAATACTGAAAATCCCTGAACAACAGTGCCCAACCGGAGACCAAGCAGGATCCGAGAAAATCCGACCAGGGTGGAAAATCCCAAACTCGAGTAAAAACCTAAAATTTATCCAAAAGTTAGGATTTTCAATGAATAACCTGGGGAAAACACTTAGGCAGTCAAAATAAGCATTTAAGCACATGCCTAAATAATATAAAACCTCAAAATGAAAGGGCCAAGACACCAAAATGAAAGAGAAAAGGGTCCCTGCCTTCAGCGAGGTGTGTGTGCAAAAACTACACAACAAATGGCAACTTCTGCTGGAAAAATACTCCAGAGCATGTGATGACGAATAGGAATCAAGAACCCAGAATCACTGGTTTCAGTCTCACTACCAAACAAGCAAATCCGAATGGAAATATTTAAAGAATTAGAACCAAAGGATAGACCGAACCTTCCATAAACTAAAAATCTAAGTGTGTGCATATGAGTTCATTTTCCTCCTTAAGCTACTATAGAAACCAAGTTCAGTCAAGTCAGGCTATGTAAGGATTCTTACTTCAAAAGCAACCTGGATAGGGCCTCACTGCCAGTAAGGTGTCCATCGCCCTGACGAGGTTATCACTGTGACTCTCCTGAACATAGCTCTACTGCCAGCCAGGCGTCTATAGCCCCGGTAGAGATATTTAGATACCCCTGATAAGCTAAATTTATTCTTTTAACTTTCAATATTTCATTTTCCTTTCTTTTGATATTCTTTCTATGTCACTTTCATTTCAACCTATGAACAATGAATTTCACACTAAGGGCTGAGAACCATAGTGGCGCTGAAGTAAAAATAGGATTTTTCACCTGGAAAAACTTAACAAGGATTCCTACAGTAACATCGGGATTCTTAAGATATATAAGAGATATAAGATTTCAGAGTACTTCAAATTCAAATCAAAGCTAGTGACCAATCTTCTATAAATATGACATTAAGATTGTTGACAATAGTAAAGATTTCAACCATCCTTTGAAGATGCAAGACTTTAGTGCACCAACAAAATACTTAGAACAATTCTAGACAATGATATATTTGTCGTGCAGGTGTGACACATCCAGGCAAAAACAGAAAAACCCCCAAAGAAAGAGTGAAAGAAAAAGAAGCAAAAAAAACCCACACAAACCCAAAACAAACATAAAGCAAAGCAGAAAGGGAAGCCTAATCTAACTATATACAAGACGAGAGCTAAAAACAACTCAAGGCTGGAAATAATGCTTCAAATACTGCCCATTGATAGGCAGCGGGATATCCTCTCCAATGAGAGTTTTCAAATGGAAAGCATTATCTCCTAGAATCTCTGATATCTGGTAAGGGCCAAGCCAAAGTTTATCAAATTTTCTATGCTCCCCCTTATGGTCATGGGCTTTATCCTAGTAAAAAACCAAGTCAAAAATCCTAAAAGGTTTAATCTTGGCTCTTTTATCGAACCATCTCTTGACTACCCCTTGATGTTTGGCAAAGGTTTCCAGGGCTTCGTCTCTCTTTTCCTCAAGGTGTAACAATTCAGCAAGTCTAGCCTCACATTTATCTCCCTCCTCATAATAGTTATTAATGAACTGCAAAGTGGGGATCCTTAACTGTATGGGAAACATAGGATCTAATCCATAAATCAGGTGGTAAGGTGATATCCCTATGGAAGTTTTATGTCTTGTGCGATCTTCCCAAAGATCAAATCTAAGCTGGGTATGCCAATCCTTTGGATTTCTTTCTTAAAGTTTACGGATAAAAATTAGGAGGTTTTTGTTGGAGGACTCGGCTAGGCCATTACCCTCAGGATAATAGTTGGATGCAAATTTAATGACATTCCCATGATCGAAAGCCACATTAGAAAACTTTAATGATGAAAATGCAGGACCATTATCACATACCAAAGATATAGGACATCCAAAACGATTAAGAATACTTGATTCGACAAAATCAATTACCACATCTGAAGTACAGTTCTTGCAAGGAAGAGCCTTAGTCCATCTTGTAAAATAATCAGTGATAGTAAGGATATACCTATGACTAGCAGAAGAAGGTGGATTGATTGGACCTATGAAGTCCATCCCCCATTGTGCAAAAGGTTTTACCTCAAAAACTAGTTGGAGTAGGAGTGTTGCATACTTCTCTTTTGGTGCCGCAGTCTAACACACATGACAAGTTCTGATGTGGTTGTATGTGTCCTTGAAGAGTGTAGGCCAGTAGTAACCAACTCTGAGAATCCGGTTCATTGTAGAAGGTGCTGACCCATGGCCTGTACCATATCTGTCATGAAATTCTAACATAACTCTTTCAGATTTTGTCCTCCCTAGACATCTTAAGTACACACCCTCATGATTTTTCTTGTATAGGCCAGCTCCTTTCAACATAAAACTGTCACTCTTTAAGCACAATACCCTTCTTTGTACTGAATTAAGATGATCAGGGCATCTTTGAGTCAGGAGGTAATGAACAATATCATCATACCATTCCTTAGGAGAAACATCCTCCAAATTATAACTCTGAGCTATAAGGTCGGGGCCTGTTTCCGCCATTGTCTGTGTAAGCCCTTTCCCTTTTACCAGCTTCATGGGTTGAATTTCCATATCGTACTCTTGTACCATAGTTACCCACTTGGCTCTGCGTTACCCCAGCTCATTCTACATCAATAATAGCTTAACTGTAGGATCATGAACTATTGCAAAGATTTTTTTCCTAAGGATATAGTGTCTGAATTTCTTTATAGCCCTGACGAGGGCATAAGCCTGTTTTTCCACACTTGGGTATCTCAGTTCTGCATCTTTTAATGGTGCACTCATAAATGCGATGGGATGTTCATTTCCTTGGTCAGACTTCTGAGTTAACATAGCAGCACAGGAATGATCAGAAGCAAACGAATATATATAAAATATTGGTTTAGCATAATCTGGACTTACCAAAATAGGAGCCTCAACAATGGCCCTTTTTATCTCTGCAAATGCTTCCTTTGCTTCTGCACTCAATTCAACTTTGGCCTCCTGTTTTAACATTGCATTCAGTGGCTTAACTATTTCCGTGAATCCAGTAATGAACTTTCTCACAAAGTTGATCTTGCCAAAGAATGATTTCATTTCCTTTTTGCTGGCAGGTGGTGGAATCTTGAGAATGGCCTCTATGCGTTCTGGATCAATGGAAATTCCCTTTTCAGAGATAACATGTCCTAACAACTTCCCTTTTGAATTGAAGCATCATTACATTGTTAGATCTGATAAATTGAGATTCAACATTTTGCTTGTAGTAAGGTCCCACTGTGATTACTAGCATTTTCACATTTGTCACTGGGTTGTTCATGCATTGTCAAGACCTGACATTAGAGACCTTGGGGTTATCTCTTGAGGCTTGCTGATAGAGATTTACCTTTCAAGGGAGATAGGATTTCACATTCTGTCTGAGTTGTTGCTGTGCAGAAAACATCATTGCCAGATTGGCGCTAGAAGGAGGGCCTGAATAAGCAAGCTGGATCATTTTTGAATGCCATCTCTCCTGAAATATTCAAAAGAAGAACAAGATCTGCTCTAGGAGAGGAGGAATTTCAAGAATTACCAGACCCCACTAGGTCTAGAAGGACCAATAGAAGGGGATAATCATCATCATCCCATCCATGTCCCACATCTCCATTATCCCCATCTTCATCAGGTTCATCTGAGTCTGAGACCATTCCCAGTCCACAACCTCAACCAGTCATAAATCAGCCATTACCACCCCCACCTCCACCAATGGCTTTCCTAGCAACCAACCCATCTCCGTTAAGTTTTGTTGTTTACAATGTCATGCCCAAAAACCCTGAACACTTTTGTTCAAAATTTCATATCAATGATCCCAATAGAACCGCTGAGGAACACATCAAGATTTTTTAGACTGGCCTTAAGGATAGAGGGATAAACCACGAAGATGTAGCATGTATACTCTTTCCTTATTCACTAGGGGAAAATGCATTCTATTGGTACAACCATTTTCCTGTTGGGTCTATCGAGCATTGGACTGAGCTAGAGGCTGCCTTTTTGTAGAAGTTTTGAATTCCCATTAGTTCCAATGAGCTCTACCGTCAGTTCACTAATGTTAAAAAGGAGGTCAATGAGCCTATCGGATCTTTCAACAATAGGTTTCATCGTGCTTATACCAGACTACAGGCCCCTTATGCTGTTGATGAACCCACTGCCCTAGAATTTTATTATAAGGGACTTGATAGTTTGACAGCTACCTTTATGAAGTGGAGTAACAACCCTCCTACCAATTTACTCGATGCATATGCAGAGGCTATGAAGGTTAGCACTAATCTAAGGCAACATCCATCTAGACCTCTACCCTCATTAGGACCCATTGCTCACCCTGGACAAGTTCCAACTCTCAACCAGGCTTTTGCTAATAATACTCTTGTTATGAATCCACTACCTCAGTTGCCTCTGGTCCCTCACCTAGGACCCCCTGTGAGATAGGTTTCATCCACAATTAGTTACCATCAACAAAATATGAATCAACTTCTGCATATCTAGCCTCAGGCTGGCTATCCCTCATACCTACAAAATTTTGAAGTCTTGAATCAATCACTGAATGCCAATGCTACGGTAGAATATTCCCAAAATAAGGCGAATTAGCCTCCATATAGTAATCCTGACAAGGAAAGGTTGGATGAATTGTCTGAACAAATAAAGAGGCCGAATATGGAGGTGACTTACTTAAGGAACCGAAACAGTCAGTTGCAAGCTGCTCAGAGAAATATGCAGTCCAATTAGAATAAAGAGAATCCACATGGACAACACTTTGATAGAGGGAAACGTCATGACCGGGGATATAATAATGAAAGAGGATATAACCAGGACAGAGGTTACAACAATGACAGGGGGTATAATACTGACAGAAGACAAAACTATGATAAAGGGCAATCCTCAGGTCAGAACTTTGGGCAAGGTGGTGGACCAGGATTCGATAGGAGGCAGCCATCAGGACAAAATAGGACTTGGAACACAGGTCCCAAAAATGGAGGAGTTCCCACCCCGATGGATCAACCAGTTAATCAACATGTCAATCAGTTTGTCAATCATCCAGTTAATCAAGAGAAGCCTCCTAGCGGTGTATATCTAGCTGAGGCTGCTCTATCAGGATGGTGTAGGCTCCACAAAATGAGTCAACATTCTAAGTTAGATTGTCAAGAATTCCAAACATCAGCTTCTATCTTTCAGTACGAAGTAGAGAACAATGCAGGGAGTCAAGAAATAGTACCATCCAATCCTTATGATTCACCGGTGTTGGTGTTGAATCATGCTCCTTTTCCACAAAGTGAGGAGAATGTACCTGAAGAGGAATCTAACCAGTTGGATGAGGAAGCAGACTAGGTATGCAATGGAGATGAAATGACACAGTTATTTGATGAGAACCCAATGAATGATAATGGTCCCAGAGATGAAGAAGAGGCTTATGTGGAAGAAGTACAGACCTTTCATAGACCTATAAAGAAGTACGACTTGAGGGAGTTTCCACATAGGCGTCCATAGGCTGGGGGACCCTTCACTACCTTTATTCCACCAAACAATTTCATAATGCCTCCAAATCCTAATGCTAGCAATAATCCGTCACTGCCTCAGATGTCTACTCAATATCTGTCTCAAGGTCAAAGACACATGGACGTGTCAAAAGGGAAAGGTATTGATACAAGCAAGGACAAGGTGATGGAATACCCAAAGGAGATCCCTACTGATCTGAATGAGGAACAACTAGCTCTATACGCTGTTGAAGAACTAAGAAAATTAAAGGTGAGTTTATCTGCATTTGAATTGTTAAGAGTTCCCACCATTAGGAATGCAATTCTAGGGGCTTATAATACAAATACCATATCACAAAATAGACCAATTAGCGAAAATGTTAATAGATCATCTAGTTCTCAATCAGTAGGAAAGAAAAAATCATATTCATAGCCAAGTTCATGTTCCTACTGGGAATAAAGGAAGGGAGAAGGACAAAGCTCAGGTTGCTCAAGTAGATACCCCTCTAACTCTGTTTCAGGGGAAAATAGACACACCTCCATTCTTGATCTTTGTCCACATATTCGGTAAGCTTTTGTATAATTGTTTATTGGATTCTGGTGCTTCAACCAATGTTATGCCCTTCAGTGTCTTTAGAGCTATGGGTATAACTCCTGCTGACTCATAGAAGAAAGTTACACAATTAGATAGGACTGAAGTCAACATTGTAGGAGAATTAAATATGATTCATATGCAAGTTGCTTCTGATCCTAGAATCCAACAAGTTATCAATATATAAGTGGCTGACATCCTTGATACTTATGGCTTAATCTTGGGAAGGGACTTCACTAGATCCTTGAATGGATATGTCTCGACTAACCATTCTCACATGTGGCTTCCATGGAAGGGAGTGCCTAACCAGATCAGAATTGAAAGGGAACCTAGAATGAAATACATGATTACAGAATATCAAAAAACTTCAAACGAGATTCTGATATTAGAAGTAAGTATGGGTAACTACGTGTTTAGAAATCCTTTTGAGGAGTCAGATGTGGAGGAGGTCCTCATGTTGCATACAGTGTCTAATGGCCTCACGGCAGAGTCTAGTGGTACTGAAGCCCTAGTGGAACCAGTTAAAAACAATGATGAACCAGCTGAAAATAATGATGATCCAGAAGATAGTCAGATGGCTTTGCTAAATAGTTTTCAAGAGTTTATTCAGAAATGCATTGAGGATCAAGTCTAGTTAGGAAGGAAAATGAATTTCAGAGAAATAATCTTTCCTAATTGGTACAGGGTGCATAATGCCTCTCATTCAGAACTAGATTGTTGTTTATGCCAGGCTGCAGTGGAACAAATACAGAAGTGTATCAACCCCTCTCCTGTAGTCATAATTAATATCCAGAGTGTCCCAGAAGATCCCAAAGGAAAAGGTGTGATGCTTTCTAAAGAGCCATCTAGTAGTAACAGTGCAAGTGAAAAGGTGGAGAAGTCTACAGGTGCTGGTTGTTGGACTCTAAGATTTGATGGGTCCAAATCAAAACAAGGAGCTGGGGTAGACTTTGAGTTAATTAGCCCAAAAGGTAAGACATTTTTTGTTGCTCATAGATTGCAATTTCACTGTACAAATAATGTAGCAGAATATGAGGCTCTTGTTCATGGCTTGTTAGTGGCATTAAAGAAAAAGGTTAAGATCTTGTAAGTTTTTGGAGATTTTGAATTAGTAGTCAAGCAAGTTAGAAGGCAATACTCCTTCCATGATAGAAGAATGACTAACTATAGACAGAGAGTATGGGATCTTATTGAAGGATTTGATGCCTTCAATATTCAGTTGATTCCAAGAAATAAGAACTAGACAGCTGACTCCTTGGCCCAGGCAGCCAGTACATTGCAACCTTTGTCCCTTTCTGGACTAAAGAAATTTACTATGGAATTGACCCCAGTACCCCCAATACCTGATAATGTTACAAACTTCTAGGTATTTGAAGACGATAAGCATATTTTAGATTTAATTACAAATACAGATGTTTTTGCTTCTCAAATCATTGACAAAACTGAGATCCAAGAAGCAGAGATGGACCTTGAAGGGGTAATCAATTTGAAGACCAACACTATTCCCAAGGGAATGGTACAATTAGAAAGGATTTTTGATCTAGACAAGGTCAAGGAGCAAGAACACGATACCAAGAAAGAGTCCATTAGCGGACAGTGTGATAAATTTAATATGGGAACTCAGGATGATGTTAAGAATGTTTTTATCGAAAAAGTGTGTACTCCCAAAGAGAGGCAAGGAATCATCGATGCACTACATAGATATCCAGATGTGATATCCTGGAGTTATAAAGACTTAAAGACTTATAATACATCGATCATAACCCATAATATCCCTCTCAACCCAGGGGCGAAACCTTTCAGACAAAGGTAAAGACCTATCAATGCTTTATTAGAACCCATAATATAGAAGGTAGTGCAGAAACTGCTTTCTGCTAGGATCATATTTCCAGTCAGACACTCCACCTGGGTTGCAAAATTGGTGCCAATGCGGAAGAAAAATGGTGAGATCAGGCTGTGTGTAGATTTTAGAAACCTAAACAGAGCATCAGAAAAAGATAATTATCTGGTACCCTCACTGGATGAAGTACTGCAGATTGTCAATGGATCTCAGATGATGTCCTTTTTGGATGGTTATTCAGGATACAATTAAGTCATGGTGCAATATGAAGATAGACACAAGATTGCTTTCACTACCAAGTGGGGCACGTTTGCTTATAGAAGGATGCCCTTTGGATTGATCAACACTAGAGCCACATTCCAAAGAGCCATGGACATTGCCTTTAAGGACATAATTGGTAAGTGCATCATCATTTATATGGATGATCTGACTGTCTTTTCAAAGAAAAGAGGTGATCATATCTCAGACTTGTGTAGAGTTTTTTAGAAATGTAGGGATTTTGGAATATCTCTCAATCCAAAAAAATGCATCTTTGGAGTAACAGAAGGGGAGTTGTTAGGACATGTTATCTCTGAAAAGGGAATTTCCATTGATCTAGAACACATAGAGGCCATTCTCAGGATTCCACCACCTGCCAGCAAAAAGGAAATGAAATCATTCTTTGGCAAGATCAACTTTGTGAGAAAGTTCATTACTGGATTCGTGGAAATAGTTAAGCCATTAAATGCAATGTTAAAATAGGAGGCCAAAGTTGAATGGAATGCAAAAGAAAAGGAAGCATTTGTAGAGATAAAAAGGGCCATTGTTGAGGCTCCTATTTTGGTAAGTCTAGATTATGCTAAACCATTTTATATATATTTGTTTGTTTCTAATCATTCCTGTGTGGCTATGTTAACTCAGAAGTCTGACCAAGGAAATTAACATCCCATCGCATTTATGAGTGCACCATTAAAAGATGCAGAACTGAGATACCCAAGTGTGGAAAAGTAGGCTTATGCCCTCATCAGGGCTGTAAAGAAATTTAGATACTATATCCTTAGGAACAAAATCTTTGCAATAGTTCTTGATCCTGCAGTTAAGTTGTTATTGATGCAGAATGAGCTGGGGGAACATAGAGCCAAGTGGGTAACTATGGTACAAGAGTACGATATGGAAATTCAACCCATGAAGCTAGTAAGAGGGCAAGGGCTTACACAGACAATGGCAGAAACAGGCCCTGACCTTACAGCTCAGAGTTATAATTTGGAGGATGTTTCTCCTGGGGAATGGTATGATGATATTGTTCATTACCTCCTGACTCAGAGATGCCCTGATCATCTTAATTTAGTACAAAGAAGGGCATTGTGTTTAAAGAGTGACAGTTTCATGTTGAAAGGAGCTGTTCTATACAAGAAAAATCATGAGAGTGTGTACTTAAGATTCCTGGGGAGGACATAATCCGAAAGAGTTATATTAGAATTTCATGACAGATACGGTACAAGCCATGGGTCAGCACCTTCTATAGCGAACCAAATTCTCAGAGCTGGTTACTACTGGCCTACACTCTTCAAGGACACATACAACCACGTTAGAACTTGTCATGTGTGTCAGACTGCGACACCAAAAGAGAAGTATGCAATACTCCCACTCCAACCAGTTTTTGAGGTAAAACCTTTTACACAATGGGGGATGGAATTCATAGGTCCAATCAATCGACCTTCTTCTGTTGGTCACAGGTATATCCTTACTGTCACTAATTATTTTACAAGATGGATTGAGGCTCTTGCTTGCAAGAATTATACTTCGGATGTGGTAATTTATTTTGTCGAATCAGGTATTCTTAATCATTTTGGATGTCCTATATATTTTGTATGTGATAATGGTCCTGCATTTTCATCATTAAAGTTTTCTAATTGGGATTTCGATCATGGGAATGTCATTAAATTTGCATCCAACTATTATCCTCAGGGTAATGGTCTGGCCGAGTCCTCCAACAAAAACCTCCTAACTATTATCCGCAAAATTTTAGAAAGAAATCTGAAGGATTGGCATACCCAGCTTAGATTTGCTCTTTGGGTAGATCGTACAAGACATAAAACTTCCATAGGGATATCACCTTACCACTTGGTTTATGGATTAGAGCCTATGTTTCCCATAAAGTGAAGGATCCCCACTTTGTAGTTCATTAATAATTATTATGAGGAGGGAGATAAACGTGAGGCTAGACTCGCTGAATTGTTACACCTTGAGGAAAAGAGAGACGAAGCCCTGGAAAACTTTTCCAAACATCAAGGGGTAGTCAAGAGATCATTTGATAAAAGAGCCAAGATTAAATATTTTAGGATTTATGACTTGGTTTTTTACTGGGATAAAGCCCATGACTGTAAAGGGGATCATGAAAAATTTGATAAAATTTGGCTTGGCCCTTACCAAATATCAGAGATTCTGGGAGAGAATGCTTTCCATTTGAAAACTCTCACTGGAGAGGATATCCTGCTGCCTATCAATGGGCAGTATTTGAAGCATTATTTCTAGCCTTGAACTGTTTTCAGCTCTCGTCTTATATATAGTTAGATTAGGTTTCCCTTTCTGCTTTTCTTTATGTTTGTTTTGGGTTTGTGTGGGTTTTTTTTTGTTTCTTTTGCTTTCGCTCCTTCTTTGGGGATTTTTCTGTTTTTGCTTGGATGTGTCGCACCTGCACGGAAAATATATAATTGTCTGGAATTTTTCTAAGTATTTTGTTGGTGGACTGAAGTCTTGCATCTTGAAAGGATGGTTGAAGTCTTTACTATTTTCAACAGTCTTAATGTCAGATTTATAGAAGATTGGTCACTGGCTTTGATTTGAATTTGAAGTACTTTGAAATCTTATATCTCTCATATATCTTAAGAATCCTGATGTTACTGTAGGAATCCTTGTGAAGTTTTTCCAGGTGAAAAATCCTATTTCTGCTTTAGCGCCACTGTGGTTCTCAGCCCTGAGTGTGAACTTCATTATTCACAGGTTGAAATGAAAGTGACATAGAAAGAATATCAAAAGAAAGGAAAATGAAATATTGAAAGTTAAAAGAATAAATTCAGCTTATCAGGGGTATCTGAATATCTCTATCGGGGTTGTAGACGCATGACTGGCAGTAGAGCTATGTTCAGGAGAGTCACAACGATAACCTCGTTGGGGCTATGGACGCCTGATTGGCAGCGAGGCCCTATCTAGGTTGCTTTTGAAATAAGAATCCTTACGTAGCCTGACTTGACTGAACTTGGTTTCTATAGTAGCTTAAGGAGGAAAATGAACTCATATGCACAAACTCGGATTTTTAGTTTATGGAAGGTTCGGTCTATCCTTTGGTTCTGATTCTTTAAATCTTTCCATTCTGATTTGCTTGTTTGGTAGTGAGACTGAAACCAGGGATTCTGGGTTCTTGATTCCTATTCGTCATCACATGCTCTGGAGCATTTTTCCAGCAGAAGTCGCCATTTGTTGTGCAGTTTTCGCACACACGCCCCGCTGAAGGCAGGGACCCTCTTTCTCTTTCATTTTGGTGTCTTGGCCCTTTCATTTTGAGGTTTTATCTTATTTAGGCATGTGCTTAAATCCTTATTTTGACTACCTAAGGGTTTTCCCCAAGTTATTCATTGAAAATCCTAAGTTCTGGATAAATTTCAGGTTTTTACTTGGGTTCGGGATTTTCTTGGATCTTGCTTGGTCTCTGGTTGGGCACTGTTGTTTGGGGATTTTCAGTATTCGTGGATTTCCACGTGGGCCAGATTTTCCCGGATTCTGACCTATCGTCGGGTTCCCGGGTTTTCTGCCTGTCTTATCGATTGCATTTAATGTCGTCTATACCTTTGGCAAGCGATGTATTTAAGTGTTTGCAAATGATTATTATGCCATTATACTTATTCTTGACATCATTTGAGCTGAAGAGTGCTTTCTTGTGAGTGCTTGGTTGAATTTGAGGTGTGGAGTCTGCGAATTGTGAATTTGCTAGGGATTTCTTGGGTGCATTCCTATCGTTGTTCTTTGTGGATGCCTTTTACTTCACATTTGTTGATTCTGGGATCAGTTTTCACTTCATAATGGTATGTTTTCAATTGCTTTGCTTTGAATTGATGATTATGGATAGCACATTAATGTTATAAGAGCTTTTGGGGCTTGAATTCCTAAATATTTGATCACTCCATGACTAGGGTCGCGTAGCATTGATTAATTTATGATCTCCCAAGTAATGTTTTGTCTATTTTCATTTTGGTGAACTTACTTGAGAATCATGATCTTCCCCTAGTATGGTATCGACAATTGAAATACCAATGTCATGGGTTTGCCTGTCTGTTAATGGCGAATGTGTAGGGTTTGAAACCTAGGGCAATACCATTCCACTTTATTTCGCTATAAAACGGGCCTAGAATGCAAAGAAAATCTATGAAAGGCCCATATTAAACTTTCCCTAAGCTTAAATCGTTGAAATTCGTGATCGATTTGATGTTATGAGTGAAATTGCGATTTCATCTCGCAATCCGGGTTTCAGCCTCAGTCTAGGATTTTCCATTCCCTCGAGACAATCCACCTCTGGCAGATTTTCCCGATCCCATCTGCTTTTCCGAAATCCGCTGTCATTTTTAGAGTTTCGTATACTCTATGGATTTCCGTCGACCCCGAATATTCCTGACCCACGTCGTTTTCTTGATTTCCTTTGAGTTCTCAGAATCTGCATTGCTTTCGAAATTTTACCTTATCCCCGAATTTCCGTTGACTTCGGATTTTCCCAAAGTTCTTGGTTCCCTGTCTTTTCTGGATTTGCAAAGCGTCTCTGCCTTCGTGGAAATCCATCTCTGGCGGATTCTTCCGAAATTTGGTGAAGTGCAATAAAATAGGGAGTAGCATGATGTGTTAGTGATTCTCAATGCATTTTATTATTAATTCATGCTATTTTATGATCTCTTATGAAGTTTATTGATTGATAATGATCAGATTTAATTGTTAGTAGGTGTTTCCATGACTATTCCGCTGAAATTCGTCTAGCCCAGAATTTTCCAAAATTCCTCTCTGGCTTACATTCCGTGGATGGTTCTGAAACCTGAAGTTTAGTAGAATCATTTTATATGAATTATAATAATACCTTGATGGAATGAGGTTTATTCTAATGGTGTTTTGATGGATTAAACTTTCCTTCCTATGGTTTTTACTGTGATTTTCATGTTGAGTGCAGGCAGAGTCTAGCAAGGCAGCAGCTAGGTCTTCAATGTCTGATGCTGAAAAGATTAATATGGACATTAAGAGCAAGATCCCTGAGAGAAAGATCACTTCAGTTTGGTCAGAGGTGATTGATACAAATCTTGGCCTCTGGGACTATGAAGAATTTAAAGGAAAAATGGCAGTAGAGGATTCTCCTTTGGTGGCTAGAAGGATGAGGGAATCAAGATTGTCACATGTTGCTGGTTTCCCTTCTATGGTGTAGTGTTATGAGTTGGTCCTCAAGTGTGCCAAGCACTATGATCAAGACACACAGAGGATAATTGGTCCTCAAGGGAGAGTGGTAGAAAATCTCAACCCTGTCTCCATTTCCCAAACATTTGATATGCCAGACAGGTCTCATGTGGTGGGATTCAGCATAAAGGTAGCTCAGGATTTCTATGATGAACAAACTGTGAAGTCACAACAATTTATCAATTCCTGGCTGGAGAAGCCCAAGTCACACTACTCCAAGTTTCCTAAGCAGTTATTCAGAGCAAAGTTCAAGAAGGAGTATTATGATGCCATCACTCTTCTCAGTAGGGTGGTTGGATTGAGGAATGCTGGCATGTTTGAGAATTGGATGTGCCATGTGATTGTGAGGATGGAACAAGAGAATATTAACTACCATTGGGCAGGGGTCATTAGCGAATTAATTCACAAATAGTTGTCCAATGTGTTACAAACGAAGACCTTCACAATGACTTCATATTTGGTCTATGCACTTGCAAGATTCCACCCCTAAAAAGGATTGAGTACAAGGGGTACCTTTGGATAGGATATTATGTACGAGGTTTACCCTTAGTTGCATCTAGGAAGCTCGAGCTATAGGAGGGTGAATGATGCATTCACTATGCATATCACTAGGTTGCTTCAGGGTGCAGAACATGTCAAGATTTTGGACCAGGCTAAGGAACTCATCAAGAAATATGGGGCATGGTTTATTCAGTTCCCAACTTTCTCCTACATTCGGATTGATGGTTGCCAGAGAGATCCATATAGACTTCCAAGATACCCTACTGATCGAATTCTACTGTTGGAGGTCACTAGGAAAATCTATGACTTTGATTCCATTGTCAAGAGAGACAAGCATTAGACTGGATTTGGTGGAGACTTTCCCTTGAGGATTGGTAATGGAGAGGCTTGTCCTTCCATTGGCTCTGCCCAAACTTCAGAAGAAGAAATGAGTACTCTTGGCTTGTCTTTCCATTCCAATAGATCCAGATTTGATATTACTAGAGAGGCTCAAAAGAAGGCCAGCAAAGAGTATAGCCATAAGGCAAATTTGGAGGACTACTGGGCCAACTGCAGTGATGAATTTGAGGTCAAAAAGAGGAAATTATCTCGGCTTCCAGTTGAGTCAATTTGATTGTATAATGTAAAGGCAGTTCTTGATCAATTGGAAGATGATGGAAACTTCATCCAGGATCATGCTTATGAGGCCATAAAAGATAGACCAATTGGTGATGTGGATTGGTTGGAGGAGGAAAAGACATAATTAAAACAATTGGTGGATCTAGTTATCAAATTTACTAGGATGTGGCTAAAGCATAAGCTATGGGAGCTAGAAAATAATGGTGTACAGTGCACCTATGCGCTAATGGGAGATTTGGATCCTCACTCCACCTCTGAAGAATCTACCGATCAGGATCCTAAGGGCAAAGGTAAATTGGATTCTCCTTTCAAAATCAATATTAAAGGTGTTCAAGAGACAGAGGCACAGGAAACAGAAAAGCGGAGAAAGCCAAAGGCTAAGAAGAGGACAAGAACTAAGAAGTCTGGCCAGGAAGGAATTGAAGAGTAGAATCCAGAGATTGATGTTCCAATACTTAAGAGGAGAAGAATCATAAAATTGTCAAAGAAGGCAAGCTCTGAGCTGGGGAGGGAAGAAGTTATCCCACCAATGGTAAATGTTGAAAGTTCAGAGGAGAAGGCTAAGGTGTATACAAGGAGGTCTAGGACTCCTTCTCCTAGGGATAGTGTGCCCAAGGTGGACCTCCCTCCGGTGGTTTCTCATGAGGAACAACATGATGATGTGCCTTCCACTCATGAAGCTCGAAGAAAACCAATTGAATCCAAGGATGTTGAGGATCATCTAGATACTGAAGAAGAAGAATTCCATGAGGGTAATCTCCATAGTGCAGAAGTAGAAGTTGAAAAGATAATGCAGTCTCCTTTGGTTGCATATGTGGAGTCACCTTTTGGGACCAAGGAGGTTAAATCACCTCTAGCAGAAGAAGAAATAGTGAAGGTTCCCTCACCTATACATGAAGATGAGCATGCTGAAGAAAAATAAGGTAAGACAGATGAAACTCCTGAGAAATAGAATTTGAGTGAGGAAACGGCTAAGGACCAACAGGAGGAGAGACTAGGTGAAGTGCAATTGGAATCCATTGTTCCTGGTTGGTTGGAGAAGGAGATAAAGAGAAAACAAGTTCTTGTGGAAGACAGTCCACTGAATTGGGATGCACTACTAGCCAAAATTGGAAAACATAAAGGTAAAAAGAAGGCTAGGGTGATTTTGAGGATTGAAAGGGATGAAGCTCATAATAGAGTTGTTCACATTGCCACACTTGCTTCAGATAAAAATAGAGATGATGTGGCTGGAAAGGATTACAATGTTTAGACTTTCAATCTAGGGCCTACATCTGTTGAGCAGGATATTGAGGATTATTAGGGGTCTAGTGCAGTCATCTTGGGAAGATTAAGAAAGGAAATAAAGACCAAGCATGAGTTGAAGAAGGAAAATGAAAATCTTAAGAAATTCTTGGAGGATTTGATGAAGCCCTTGCAGTCCATCGATCCTTCTACTTCTACTACAAATCCATTGCCTAAAGAAACTATCACTAAGCTTGAAAGAATGAAATCCTCCACTCTTGCCACTACAAGTTGGTTGCAAGGGGTGCGAACTAAAGGAGATGATGATATTAAGGACATTCTTTCATCTGGGAAGGATGCTGTGAGGGCTATTGATCAGTTGAAGGTGTTGGCAAAAGATCAGGAAGATACAGATCTCCTTCTGCAGAAAACCAAAACTATCATGGAATACACCAGGGATAGGTTGGTAAGTGATCAGATTCTTCCTTCCTCCAGGGCTGCCGAACCTTGGGAGTGGTTTGAGGCATTGCAAATCAGGCAAAAAGTGTTGAAGAAAATTTACAAACAAAGGAGGCAGATCGATGACGCCCTAACTGGGGTTTATAATGGCTACAATGCTTTCTGTGAGATAGTGTCAGGGAGAAGGAAGATCGCACCCAGGTACTTGAGCTTGGAACAGTTGAGGAAGTGGTGGCATGATGTTTATGCCCCAACTAATGATGATTCTATTTCTGAGCATCAGTTAGATGATGGGACCACATACATTGTTGTCATTGACAAATACCTAACTTATAAGGTGGATTGGGATAGGTTGGTAAAACAATCAAGGGAGGAGATTGCATCAATTGAAAGATGAATTAGGGTTTTTCCTTTACCACCTATGGCCGACTTGGATGGGGTGCTCTTGAAAGTCCGTGAAAGGCTAGATCGAAATAAAGACAAAGGGGAAGGCAGTTAATGCCCAACTGCATTATCCCGCCCTTCATTGGTCCGAGCTACATTGGGAATCCTGAGCTGACCTGGGTATAGTTCGTGCATTTAATGCATTCCTTTATTTCATTTGACTTTCTCTTAGCCGATTGGTGGTGCCTAATTAATATTGTGAAACTCTTGTTGGGCTGACAGGTTTTTGGGGGGATTCTATATATTGGGCATTTCGCCTCATTTGTAAGGGTTAGAAGATAGAAGTAGAATAGAGAAAAAAAATAGTTAGAAGCGAATTAAGTAGGGAAAGATAGCAAGAAGGTATTCTTAAACAAATATTGTAACAAGAAGCTGGAATTGTTGCTACAGTGGACAATTTGAATGCAAGAAATGACATTGTGATTTGGTGTCATACTTGTATTCTCTTGTCTTGCATGGTTCTTGTTATTCCATCTTTAAAATTTCTTTGAGGAGGTTAATATTTAGATTAGATTCGATTCAATAATGTTTGTGATTTGATACGTGAAGTGTTGTAGCAATCCCTTAGTCCATACTTTTCGCAACCAACTTATTGTTAGTTGCTTTACAAAGTTAGCCTGGACTTCATATTCATTTTGCTTAGTTCAATTGTGAGGATTTGTTCATTTCCATTGTAATAGGGTTGTTTGAATGAATGTCCATGATTTGAAAATCTTAACACCTTCGAAGATTGCACTATTTTCTATGAGATTGCAGAGCCATTTGGGTCGAGTGGAAATCAGTTTTGAGGGATTGGTCCATTTCAGTGTTTATCATTTGCATTGTCAATCTTGGGAGTAGTATTAGATTTAGAAATCTCTTTAAAGCCCTAATCTTTTGTTATTTCTTTATCATTGAGTCATATTTTGAATTGAAGTATCATTACATTGTTAGATCTGATAAATTGAGATTCAGTATTTTGTTTGTAGTAAGGTCCCACTGTGATTACCAACATTTTCACATTTGTCACTGGGTTGTTCATGCATTGTCAAGACCTGACATTAGATACCTTGGGGTTATCTCTTGAGGCTTGCTGATAGAGATTTACCTTTCAAGGGAGAGAGGATTTCACATTCTTTCTGAGTTGTTGCTATGCAGAAAACATCATCAACACTGGTGAGAAGCACATTTTCTATTTTCTGCCAAAACGTGATTGATTTTTGTGGAAAATTAATATACCACTCATACACCTTTTCTCCTAAAGCATAATGAAATAGTCTACAAATAAAAAAATCATGTTGTATTCTTTCTTTGTAGCAAGTGTCTTTGAATATTTTAAAGTGGTCTTTAGTATCCTTCTTAAATTGATATTTTGGACTCAATTTATCTATATTTTTAGGTAAATCATGGTATTGAGGAAAATGAATTGGTGATTATACATTAAATAATTTCATAGTATTAAGAGGTAGTGCAATAAGAACATTTGATATTTTCCTCTAGTTAACCCTATGGTTCTTAAATTCAACTAATTCTACTCATGGATCACTAGAGATGGACCTAGTGATTACTCTTTGATGCTCTAGTTTGTAGGAATCACAAATAACTCGAATGAGGCCCTCCCTCTCACACCAATTCTATTGATGATGATGTTAGTCACATAACATAAATATATTTTTGAACAATAGAACATATCTATCTTGAAATATTACTAAGTCTATGAGGAATTAGTTATCCCAAGGCTCAAGAATGTCAAGTCTTGACTCACTAGGTTCACTCAAGGTTTGTTGTTTTGTACTATTTTCATGCAAGGAACTTATGTTGACTATTGTGATTCACTAAAATTGAAATATATTCAATTAAACTCTTCACTTTCCACAAAAAATATTTACCATATCTATCATTTGTTGGCAGTGGTTGTCATTGATGTCAACACTTGGTGAATTGTTTGTGGTTGTCATTTATGTCAATACTTGATATTGTTGTATTTTTAGCATTGGTTGTCATTGATGAATTGGTTTTCATTGATGTCAACACTTGAGAATATTTTTGTGTATGTTTGGGAGATTATTGGCATTGGTTGTCAACACTTGGGAAGACTTGCATTTTTGGGTTGTCATTGATGTATGATGATGTATTTTGAAGTTCATGGTTGGATGTCGTGCCTTGTTTTATTTCATGTAAAGAATTATTGTGTATGGTTTCTTTCAATAGAGTTGTTTTCATGATGAAACATTAAGATGAGGATTAGAAGTATTTATGATGGTGGAGTGATGTTGTTGATGGACTATAGCATGTTGTATGCTCTCTCCTATTGTTCCTAGAGAATTATGTATTGCTGCAAGTTTCTTCTGGCCTCCACAAATGAATAAGAAGTTTATGTTTCAAAATGTTTTTGTGAAGAATGTTTGGGAGAATAATTTGCATTCCTCCCCTATTCGAGATATGGTCTTGGAGTTTGAGACTTAGTTTTTGTGCTATGTGGACATTGCACTCTTATCTTTTCAAGTCACCAGTGTTGTTGAGGAGGTTTATGTTATCTATAGATATTTGGCAATGTTTTTTGTTTTCCGGATTGGTTTAGGAAATTCTTTGCATTTCTCTACATTTATGTCTTTGCTCTTGTATCTTGGTGAATATTCTCTTAGTTTATATCTAGTGTTTCAGTTTTAATTTCATGTATTGAAGTGGTTCACAAGTTGATGTGTTAATGTTCTATCTCGTGGTTGTATGTTTTGTGCTTCTAGAATGAAGTGTTCTACTCCTTTTTGGTATGCGATAGTTTTTGGTGGTATTATAGTTTAAAATAAGTATCTAGAAGTTTTATTGGATGTTCAAGGAACATCTTTTTGTGATCCACATAGTAGTGGTTGATCTCTTTTTTGTTGCATTGTGTTTGAGTTGGTCTTCTGGGTAATTTGTGGATATCTAATCGACAGGGCTTGTCATCTTGCTTGTGATTTATGCTTGAGTGTTTTTGTCAGTATATGAAGTTGTGTTAAGGTGGATTTGGGTCCTGACCTATCTTTCTTGTGGATCACATTGAGTTAATCCAATTGGAAGTATGTTTTTGAGCCGACTGGTTATGTGCTTTATGTTTCATCTACATGTTTCCTTGTTGTCAATTTGGTTTAATGCACATCAGCATGTGAGTTGTTTGGGATCACATTAGAATATGTAATAAGTTGTGTTTTGGTCCTCTTTATCCCATTGATAGGACTGCATTGATTTTTTTGGCCAGATTATTGAGATTATTGTTTGTCTTCTTCTTGGCTGACCTAATTGATGTTTTGAGGTCTTACAATGGATATAAATGCAAGAAAATTTAAAATGCAAGTTCAGTTTGGAAGTGTGTGTGTGTGTCAAATGTATTGAATATCTTGTATAAGTGTGAAAGTGTGTGGAAGAAATATCATATGTGATTTAACACCTTATTCAATAGAGTGTTGTGTTGACAAATATTGTAATTTTTATAATTTTCATGTATTCTACTTTGAGATAGCGAATCTCATTAGGTCCTTTTCATTTTTATCTTGCTCTAGATTTGTACTCTTTAGTTTGCAATTCCTTTGTATCTTTCTCTAAGGCTGTGTGCCTTAGTCTACAAGTCTTTTGGTAGTGATCCTTATTTTTTAAGCAATGAGATTCATTTATTGTGTGTTAACTCTCACTATGGTTTTTCCACGTAAATTTGGTTTCATCTTGTGCATGTATGTTCCTTGTTTTATTTTTCATCGTTACTAATCTGATTAAGGATTGAATTGTTGTATCTTTCCCTGCTACTAATCTATTTAAGGGTTTTTGGTTTGATTAACAAGTTTGAATTGTGTTGAAATTTTTAATTTTTAGAAAGGTTTAAGTTTTTGAAGATAATGATTCACCCCCCTCTCAATATCCAACATGTTCAACATCATTGCAACTAATCTATAATAAAAAATTTGTAAAAGATTAAAGTGAGAAAAAATGAGAGAAAATAGGTAAGAAATTTAATGTTTTTAGATATTATACACATATATATTGAAAGAAATTTAAAATGAAGTAGGAACTATATGTATTTCAGTAGATTAAGTCACAACTACATATATAATAGTGCAAGAGTTTGAAATAATTGACCACTCACTAGAAAAAAGGCTTCAAAATGTACTTAATGATGGTGCAACAACTTGATTATTCTACTAGGTAAATAACTCACAATCATGTAAAATTTATGATTTGGAATGAACTTTGTATTACTTAAGCTATAAAATTCCTTACAAAATATACAAGTCTTTACTAAAGATGAATAGAAAACATGAAAATTAGAATCAATATTGGTAATTCTCTAAATCAAGTTCTATCTAACTCAATAATTTTTAATCCTTTAAAATGAGACAACCTACTATGTTTTATAGACTTAAGGTAGAGGTTGGTTATAAAATCACATGGAAAATAGAATTAATGGAATTAGTAGTTCTCATGGCTAGAAAATATCTTTTTCACATGGGTTGTTGGCAAACAATTTTAGAAGAATTGATCAAATTTACATAAGACATCAACAAACAATTTTAGAAGAACTAATCAAATTTCCCTTTTTTGGCTTAGTCATTGCTAATTATCCATTAACCCTTCAAAAAAATTGGATACTCTTGACATAGTCAAATATCCTTGTGGTTAACTACATCTTGGAAGCAATCCTCCAATTAAGCTTCACTAACCAAATTCAGTCGACACTTATCATATTTTTCTTATATTTTATCTTCTCTTTCATCATCCCTCAAAAATCTCTTAGTTTTAGCATGCTCTAGTTTTTTTGCAACTAGATATATTAGTTTCACCATCGGGTTTGACACAAACATCTATATTTACATCTATATCTAGATCTTTTCCTTAAAATGTACTTTTAGGTACCCCATTGAACTTCCACAAAATTTGAGGATGAATGTTGGTCACTTACTTTCTAATACTTCTTCAATAAGAGTATCACCCCTATCCTAAATTGATAATCATTGAATTCCATCAACACCTTGTTCATGTCCTCTCTAGGAATGTTCTATGAGAGGTTCCACTTGAACTTTTCTTAAATATATATCACTGGTATTTTCTTGATTTCATCATTTTTATCCCATGTATCTATTTCATATTTCATAATCAAAGTTCTTGACTTTTATTATGTTATCCATTGATTCCTTACTCAAATGAGATACAAGGTTATTCATTACCTTTTCAAATAGACCTTTAAATATTCTTACCTCAACATCCCTTGTCCCAAATTATCTTGATCATTTAGCTCTTGCATGAGGGTATCTAAACATCGAGTATCTATCCAACATTATTTTAGTTAATTTAAGGAGTTCTTCCATTTCTTCTTTCCATTCCTTAATTGAATCCTTCTCTCATTTTAACTGAAGTTCCCAAATTTTCAACCTTGTTATATCCTCATCTATCACCACCTTCTCTTGCAATAGTTTTTGATTCTCCATCTTTTGAATCATTACTATTCTTTGCAACTCTATGTCATTTTGTACTAGTCGATCTTCACAATTCACCTTTAATTTTAAGACCCTCTTTTCCCAATGGTAAATTTATTTGTATTTTCCAATGGCCTCTTTCAGTATCTCCTCCTCTACATAATCATATCCTCCATCACATCGATTTCATTTTCCTTATTCCTTATATTCTCAATAGTGGCTAGTTTCTCTTTAGACATCAATATTGGATTTTGACGTTACTCTATCGAGTATTAACTTGGTTGGGCCACTTCTTTTAGAAAGTTTTATTATTGAGCAAGTCACTCTTTTAACTCTTTATTTTTATGCTAATCCTTTCTCAAATGGGAAACATTTTTGTCCAAATTAATCTTCATTTATTCTATGTCTTTCTCTCATGAAGTGTGTCTGAGGTTTATTGTTGTTACTTGGTAATCTTGGATAATGAATTTACCTTATTTCTTATCTCCTAGAAGTGTAGCAACTAGTACATTCTTTTCCCCATCTATGTTTCTCTTTATCATATGCCTAAGTTTGGCCTTTGGCTTAGGCTTAAGGCTCTCTATCTCTTGCATGATATTTTTAAAGTCTAGAGGTACCAACTATGCCTGTATTGGTGGTTGTAAGTATTGAGCCAACCAATCAAGGATATCATCACTTAATCCTAGTTCTCTAGGACCTTCTTCAATTACTTGAACTACTTATACCTTGGAAGTGTCTCCTTGTTGCTTTATTTCTTCTTTCTTAGGATCATCCCCTTCTTGATTCTTTATATTTTCTTGGATTCCTTCTATTACCACTTCCTCTTGAGGTATTATTTCTGTCATATCATCTTCCTTTTCATCTCGATGTTCTTCTTGTTCACCTTTTCTCAATTCTTATACTCTCTTCTTAGGCACTATTTATTCAAGAGGTTTTGCAACTTTAACCTCTTTAGTGTCTTGCTATTCTTCACTTGATACTATGGTGGGTAAAGAAGATTCAGATTTATTCACATCATCATCTTGTTGAGGCTCTATTAGATGCTATATAGGAGTATAATTTTGTAGAGTAGGAAAAGGGATCTTAGATCCAACGTAGATTAACTAGGATTAACTTCTTTTCACTTGCCCTCTACATTTAGACATAAAACTAACTAGGGTTGATGATTGGATTTCTACCACAAGAGAGCCAATATCCTAGGGTTTGGTCCTTTTGAGTTGCAAATATGACAAATTTTATGTGTGTTTTAATTAGCCTATTTGACATAATCCCTAGATCTAAAAATGTAATTTATCACATAGATAAAAATGGAAACTGATAGAACAAACATAGATCTATAAAATGATGATAGAGAGGAAATTGTGACTAAAATTTGAGCAAAAATTATAGGGATAGGGGAATGGGTACCCTAAACCAAAGAGGTTTTCTTTTTAGGATCTACAAATATCAGATGCTATGTTATAGTTTGCATTGTGTTTCTTGTGGCTTGTTATTGATGAATTTTTTTTATCTGACCTACACACATTAAAAGAGGGGCAATGGTTGTGCTATATAGGGGATTTCCTATGTCAAATCTCATTTTTGTGTTTCCACCTCCACGTACAACAAATTATGATGATCAAGAGGGCATTCCTTAGGTCATGCAAAGGCCTAAACAAGAATTAACTAAAAAAATTAAAGATAAATTGATAATATTACCCCAATATGAAACCCTTGTCAAAGTGATGTCCACACCATAAGTTGCCTCAAAATTTGATTGATGGATGCTTGGATTGTTTGATAGACCCACAAGAGGTTAATTTGTAAAACATAATAGATCTTGATGTAGCTATCATGTAGAGGATAACTCCATACATATTCATAGTAAATGCATCATAATAGATTATTATATTCATAATTTCCTTCTTTTTTTCTAATGTTCAAATGAGGATAAAACTTGTTTATGTATGTATTCCAATTAACAATTTTAATAATAGGATGACTTGGGATCTTTATAACCCTCCAAGGACCGACATAAAAGAATCAAATTCAAATTATGTCCCATTTAAGGTCAAGGGTGCTACCCTCCTTGAGCAAGTGATTTTTCCCCATATTTATTGGGGTGTAACTCATGTATCATCTTATCTAACCTCTCCCTTTCATTTAAAATCTTATCCATTGTCATCCCTTCTTCCTCAAATTCTATTTGTGGAGAAATTTATCCCATCATTTACATCATAACAGAAGTCACTACTAATGGTGGAGAATCAAACATTACCACAACTGATTGAGAAATGGATCCTCTCATGGATTTCCCTCTTGCATATATTTGTTGTTGGCTAGAGATCTCTACATAAGATATAAGTTTTTCCTATGGTAAGGAAGATGATGAAGTAGCTCCAACTGGTCTGCATCTTGGTCTTCATATTAAATTGATTGGGATTTATCTTATTTCCCTACTAGGATATTTCGATTACACTACTATTGAGACTCCTTAGATTAATGCTTCCACATTTATTTCTTTATCAAACTCCATAGATCTAACTTCTATACTTTTATTTTTTTGACCCATAGAGTCATCATAATCTCTCTTCTATTAATTTTTTCTTTCTCTTCCTCTCTTTTGGGTAAGTTATTGCAATTCCTTTTGACCTCAACCTTTGAATATACCTATCTATCCATATTTGATTAGAATATACGATTGGCTTCATTATAAAATTTAGTGAATCTACCTCAAGTTCTATCCAATTAGGATCTTGAATAGGTTGATCAAAAATGTGTTCACCTTCATACATTTGATTTAGGGCATCTTAATCATCATCCTTTACTTATGGTGGAACATCATGAGTTCCTAGAGTTTGCATCTAGCTTATAGTAAATCTTTTATATGACCTCTTTCTTACCTCATGTTCATCTTCACAATCACTCCAAAAATCATAAATGTGACGTTAATGAATTATCTTCTTGTTGATTCATTTATGAAGTTTTCTAGTTGGGTCATATTTTGACCTTGACAACTCAAACATTTGCAATCCAAAAGCTGATAGTTCTTCTACAATATTACCATGATTTAGTGAATTTCATTCATGCCATCCCATATGTATAAGGATCTTTGTTTGTCCTTTCCTGTGATATAAAAAAAAGGCCTCATAGGATTCATTAACCTATCTTAAAAATTCCAATAGCAAAACTTTGTTTGTCGGATATTTGGGAATCATATAAGGTCTACTAGTGAATCCTTGAACTTTAATGTATGTCACTTTTGGGAATTGGATGTACCAACACCCATTGTATT
>VDFB02271358.1:971233690-971304651 GCA_007258455.2 Sequoia sempervirens
TCTTGTTCTTATTCCTTCTACTTTTTCCATATCAGACACAACACTCCAATACCAGGGACCCTTAAGCCGATTAGGCTTGTTAAATCAAGGGTTTGGCTTTGATACCACTTGTTGGAGTGGTGAAGACATTGAGAGGGGGGGTGAATCAGTTTCTAGAAAAATTAATTCAATTTGTTGACTTTTAAAAATCCCTTTTAAATCTTTTGAGAATAATATGAATTATGTTTCAAAAGCTAACATGTGTTCCAATCTGAATTACTAATTCTTAACCACATAAATGCAAGTACAAAAATGTATAAATATGAAACAATAAGATCACAAATGAAACCAAATAAAGAACCATAACATAGTGAATTTCCTGAGTGGAAAACCCTCTTGGGGTAGAAAAACCACTCAAAAAATTGCCTCACTCACTTAATAAACCTCACTGTTTATAGAATGCCTCACTGGAAAAAATGGCCTCATTGACCAAAGAATCTCATTGGTTACAAGAATGCCTCACTGGAAAAAATGGCCTCACTAACCAAAGAACCTCACTGGTTACAACAATGCCTCACTGGCAATGATCAATCTGTCTCATTGACTTGATCATTTTAACTTCACTGGTTACAACATTCACTAGAATCTCTAAAATATCAAATATATCAGTTATGCAATCTATTTTGCATCATGTTTGCAAAACATCAATTACAGAATTTTGTTTACACATTCAACATGATAACTCTGTGAAAAGCACCGAACACAAAACAGTGATAAACCACTATTTATATAAGTATACAAAATTTCACATATGTTGCCATCTGTCTCTTGTCATAAATATCAAATGTAACCTTTTACAAATTGATCAAAGAAAGTTTCCATAGCTACTTTAATCATTCAACATGGAGTAATCTTTGTAAGATTTTAGGCTGTTGTCAAAAATGCCTATTAACTTGCTATGTTGGTGTATGGTAGACACACTAAACTCAAAGAATAAACTCAAGGAACCGTCAGATAAGACCATGCAAAACCCCTCAATATAATCACTTTAATGTAAAAACCTTTTCAATGGTGTGCCCTAGCAAAAGGGTTTGAAGAACTCAAAAGAAATAACCCCATAATATTGAGAAAATTCTTGCTAACACCATGAATTCAAAAACCACAAAATCAACAACATTCTCAATAAAGAAACCCGACTACCATTATCTTGCAATTAAGACATTCAAAGAAGAACTCAACCATTTAATCATTTTCAAACTCCAAATAAACTAAAAAAGGGTTCCAAAGAATGAAATTACCATGATGAAGACTTGAAAAGCTGCAAGAAAAAGTTGAATACCACTTTGTCATCTTGAAACCTAACTTTTTGTGCAACCTAGAAACCATTCTCTGCATTTTATCAACCACAAAACCATTAAATTTCCTCAAATCCTGCTAAGACCTAAGTCGGCTGCACAATGCTTTGTATTTTCTAAACAATGATATTTAGGGCATAATGATGGTGTTGAAAACATAGATTCACTTTTACCCAAATAATGATGTTGATGTTTCCCCTTCTCAAAACAAAACAATTATCATTGTGTTGGTATTAGACATTATTGTATGACCACATTAAACCTCATAATGCCTAGTTGTTTGTAAGTATGTCTTTTGTAAAGACACTTTAAATTGTAATAATGTATTTGAAAATAATATGCCCTTAGAAATAAAAACATGTATATGCCATAAAATCAAACATAATGATGTTCCTTTTTCACATTGCCACACAAGGTAGTGTGCACCATAGTCTGCTTATAAAAATACCTGTCAAAAAAAAATCTTGTGAAATCAACAAACATAATATGATGCTCACATAGACCTTTCACCAGCTTTGCTAATCACACATTTCATTGTAATAGTGACTGAAGAAGCCAACCAAGCTATCATTGTAACAAACCAAACCAATTCCATCATGCATTATCATACTGAATCCAAACATGTCACAAATGAAGAGAATATATCATCAACTTTATAATGCATTGACATACTAACCAAAATGTTTGTATTCCTGTCAAATACCCATCAAGTGCCAGTTTTGTGTCTTTGACATCAAGGGAAACAACTGTAAGGGCCAACACAACATCCACCCATTCATTTCATAATAAAACATGTATCCAACCAAGGCTTGTTATTGATTAAGCAAAGTAGTCTTGTCTCCAACTAGGGGCACCTTCCCAAAGTTGGTCATGGATTAGATCTTGGAATGTCCTATCATGGTCAAAAATAGAAAAATAAAAAATATTCAAAAAATAGAAAAATCAAAAACATTCAAAAAACAACAAAATCAAAAACATAAGAGAAACATCAAAAAGCAAAGCAACATTGTTGGGTTATTCCTTCGCTCAAATAGTCTAAGATAACAACATTTTCTTGAACCTCACAGCAAGTTCAAGTATATTTCCTACAACATATCCTCTAGACATAGAAGTGGAATATCAATCCAAATTATCAATGTTGTTTATGCCTGCTTTGAGTGAAATGATCAAACTACGTGGTCTCTACGTGTACAATGTAGGCAAGCCTTAACAACCCTTGAAACCATAGGTCAGTCCCCTTAAGTTTCTATCATGCTTATTTAAACTTATTCAAAAAAATTATTAAAAAAACAAAAATAGAAAATCTAAAAACATTCAAACCAAGTGAAAAATGAGCCTCTACATGTACAACGTAGGAAAGGATTATATTTGATGAGCCCCTGAGGCCCTAGGTTAGTCCCTTGAAAACAAAAATAATAGTAGCATAAAACTTAAAAAACTAAAAATACCTACCTCGTCATCACCATCTGCAATAAAGGATCACCCCCAGGATCTATGAATCTCAATGGCACATGTCGTGCCCACCATTGATCAAAATTGGGAGTGGTACCCAGATCTATTGAACCCATTGGCCAATCCCATCCAACTAGGGCAAGTGCTTTGAATGTAGCAACAACATCTCTTTCTTCTTGATGACCCCATACTCAAACCTCTCTAGTGGTTTGACCAAATCGAGCCTCATAAGTATTGATAAATTGACCCTATCTCTCTCCAAATTAACAACATACTTTGTCAGGTAAGTAACACTCTAGAAGAGAGTGAGAGCGGCAGATCAACCATCTCGTCTATCAAAAATACACAAGTTGCTTTGGATCCTTTGACCATGCCCTACAATCCATATAGGGTCTCCAAACAAAACCTAGTATGTCATCAAACACACAATGCTAGTACAGAAGATCCCTAGGGAAAGTGTATTGTAAGAAATATCCATAATGATATAAGTATGGATTTATAGTAGTACGATCCTATATCCCATCAGGGCGAGCAACTGCAATGTGGTCCCAAGCCCATATGTGCAAAAGAGAGATGCCTACAGAAATAGATTTCTCACCCCGATATACAACCTCATGCATATCTATGTAGAGCTGGGAAAGAACACACAGACCCCATGTATATCTGGTCCCATGCTTGAACATACCCTCAATACAAATACCCCATCCAATAGGGAATTGATGACCTCTCCTATCTAGAAAAAATAGTCCCGAAATCAAACCACACAGGACAAGAGAAACAAGGTCTACACTAACAATGAACTTAGAAAAATCAATCTCAAATTGTCAAACCTCCAAGTGTCTAACACCCAACACATGCCACATGGCATGGGTACCCCATCGAACATGGTATGTCATGAGCTTACCATGGATAGGAATGTGGAGAATCCTCCACACATCCTCAAGTGTAATGGTGACCTCTCCTATGGGTAAATGGAACGAAGAAGTCTTTGAATGCCATCACTCCATGAGTGTGGTTATCATTGTTGTGTGAAATTGGATGGGAGGCATGTAAAAAATATGATGAAGCCCGATTGCATCTAGTAAATATTGCTCCAAAACATCAAAGTGGGCAATCGGATCAAATAGATCCCAAGGTTTCCTCTCCCTCAGCTATAGTGGTTTAAGGACCACTTGCAATCATTTTAACCCACAATGTTAGGATTTCGCTCTAAACGTGCAAAATGAAACAAAAATGATGAAAAGAAACTCGCTTAGTTTCCAAAAAATTCAAAAGTGAGGATTTTTTTGCAAGAGCTATAGAATCTCAGAAAAAAGCAAGAAGAAGAGGCAAGTGAGAAAAATCTTGCAAAAACGAGAAGCTATAACAAGTGCATAGAGATGCAAACGTGAAGATTTTACTCAAGAGTGCAAACCTATCACAAAGGCATAGAAAACATGACCTAGCAATCAAAAGTGAAAGAATAGAGTAAAAGCACATTCAAAGGTGACAACTTAAGTCAAAATAAAATACCTAGAGCAAGTGCGAAGGAATAAAGCAACTGCAAGCTTTCAAGAAAGTCAAATGCACAAAAAATTATGCAAAAGTGGAAAATCTAAAACCCTCAATTTTGACTTAGGAAACTTTGTACATGAATTACAAGAACATGAGCAAACAAAAATGAGAAGTGAGAGGGTACATACCGTGCCACCGACGCTTGCGGGCTGTCCAAACTCTCGAACCAGGTCTGAATGATGTGGGGCTCCTTGAATCCTAGGCATCGCTCCTTGACAATTGACAAAATGAGAAATCTAGAGACAAGAATTACCTATAGGCTCAAAATGAAAATGAGGTAATTAAAACCCTAATTGCCTATTTTAACCTTCAAAAACCCTATTTTTTTACCTAGAAAACCCTGATTTCTAATTAGGGAACTTTTCTACATTCAAAGTAGGACTTGTGGGAACATTTGAATGAGAAACGAGGGACCTATACACTTAATTTTTTGTCCTCCACACCTTGGAACTAAAATAGAATAGTGTCATGAACTTGGCCTCAAAATTGAAATTTTTGGCCAACCTCTCAAGGGGGCAGCACAGAGTCCTACCATCATTTCACTAACGTCGGGGCATAGTGGGGCATAATTTTTTTCAAAAAATTGATCTTAAAAAATGAAATATTTGAAACAAAGCAACCAGTACTTTGTCTCACAGAGGGGAAAAATGTGGAAATGTAAAATTGACCTTAAACCTATCACACACCGTAAATAACATATTCCCATTGAATCGATATCATTATCATTGAACATCACTACATTTCACATCAATTGCATCTGAAACCCTAATTTCCCCTATTAATTGAGTAATACAACATTATTTAATTAATTCACTTTTTCATCATTTTTTTGACTAATTAAATAAATTCCATTTATTTAATGAAGTCCTAAGACCCTATTTCTACTATTAATTGAATAAAACGACATTATTTAATTAATTCACATTTCTATCATTTCGACCAATTAAATAAATTACATTTATTTAAGAAATTCCTAATCTAACTTTATTCATCCTTATTAGTTAAATAACACCAATTATTTAATTAAGTCGAGCTAAATCACTTTATTCCCTTAACGTTAATTCAATTATTAAATCATAATAATTTTATTACGACACTTTCCCTTCCAAAAAAATGAATAATTAAATCAAACTATTCAAATTATCATAAAAAATAAATCAAACTAATACAACTTTATTTGCAAAATTCAAACTTGATTTGCACATTCAACTCCAAAATGAATTAATTAATTAAGTTAATTAATTAATCATTCTCAACCACTTTCCTAATTGAGTAAATTATGATCCCCTGATTTCTCAATCTATTCCTGACTGATCATTCTACTCCTGATTGAGCAAATTACGATCTCCTAACTGATCAATCTATTCCTGATTAATCAATCTATTCCTCAATCACACTGATCATTCAATCTATTTCTCCAATCACACAAATTGTGCAATCTATTTTGCACAGATTATTCATGTCTAAAACCTCTTAATATCTCTCAACCATCGATCTTGATTCAACATTGTTTAATCCTAATTGTCCATTTCGAATCACATTTTCTATATAACAAACCTCTTTCCTCATAAGAAAAGGATCAAAGAATCCACCTATTCAGACAACAAAGTAATGCCAAAACACCATTGATAGAGCTTCAACATATCTTTGATCAACCAACCAAGACATCATTCTTCAAGCTTTTTCACACAAACTATGAAGGCTTCGTATTTATACAAGCAACCACATCATCGCGAATATACTCCAATATGAGATGGGTAACAGTTTTATTATTGAATTCAGTTATTTATGTATTTCATTTTCATGTTCTTGAATTCAATATTCTAAATTATGTATTTTGTAAGTGTAGCAATAGATCTTAGATTTTTTTTCTTGATTATAGATTAGATTCTAATTTCAAGTATTCTTATTTATGTCTATGATTTTCCCCCTCACACAATTTATAACTACTTCTCTATTCTCATTCAACTTGTTTTTGAACACCCATTTTGATCCAATTATATTTTTATCTACCAATCTAGGGACCAATTCCTAAGTTTGATTCTTCTCAATCTGCATAAGTTCTTCCTTCATAGCTTTCATCCAATGCTCATCTTTACATTCTTCACTTACAACGTTTGGCTCAATCTCAAAAAGTAAACACAGATTTATCTCACCAATAGTAGCTCTACTTTTTGTCAATACTCCTTTCCTCTTGTCTCCAATGATTTGATCTTCTTAATGATTCTTCTGCACATATCTAGGTGTTTTATGGGACACCACCAGAGCTTCTTCTTATTCTTCATTATGCTTCTCTTTTTCTTCCACAAATTCTTCAATTCTTACACAATCAGGTTCATCAGATACATATCCATCGACTTCAATTGAGTTCTTCATTGCTTCATCGACCTTGACCTTTTTCCTTTCTACAATCATTCCTAGTCTTTTATTGAAACATTTGTAAGCTTTGATCTTAGTAGAACATCCAAGGAAAATACCTTTTATCACTTCTAGCATCAAACTTCCCTAAACTTTCTTCATCCCATCTGATATAACATTTGCTTCCAAATACCTTGAAATACTTAACAGTAGGAATTCTTCCACACCATAGCTCATAGGGGGTCTTAGTATTGTTAGCTCTTTCTTGAACTTGATTGAACACATAGACAAAGGTGTGAATAGCTTCTTTCTAGTAAACTTCTGGTAGACAAGCTCCAGTAATAATTGATCTAGTTGCTTCTTGAATTGTTTTGTTCTTTCTTTTAACAACTCCATTTTGTTGAGGAGTTCTAGGAGCAGATAACTATCTTTTTATTCCATGAACTTCACAAAACATGTTAAAATCATGGGAGGTGAATTTTCCACCTCTATTAGACCTTAAGCATTTTATTCTCTACTTCACTTCATTCTCTACCATAGCTTTGAATGCCTTGAATCTACTAATGCATCATATTTCTCTCTAAGAAAAGTAACCCATGTATACCTAGAATAATCATCAATCAAAAGCATAAAGTACCTTTCACCTTGTAGACTTCTCACTCTTGTAGGACCACAGAGATCTATATGAATCAATCCAATAGTCTAATAGTAGATTTTTTCTTTGATCTGAAGTTGTTTCTCATTTACTTTCCAAACTAACAATTCCTGTAAATAGCATTAATAGGCTTTGTAATCCTTGGTAAATCTCCCATGGCTTGCATTGCACAGATCATTTCCAAGTTATCAAAATTAATATGACAAATTTTGTGATTCCATAACCAATTTTTATTAATTTGAGTCATAAAGCAATGTTCATCAGCACCCTTAAGCTAATATATATTTCCTTTAGACTTCTTTCCTACAACAATCAGTGTTTGAAATCCTTTCCTGATTTCACATCTCTCATCCTCAAATACAAGATTATATCCCTCACTACACAACTATCCAACACTCAAGAGATTATGTCTTAAATCCTTAACATAGTAAACATCATTAGTATTATGCTTTCCATCAAAACTTACTGAACCTATACCACAAATTTTAGCACCAGTATCATCTCCAAACATAAATAATCCTCCATCATATTTTTATAGTTTAACAAGTTTACTCTTGTCACCGGTCATATGATGTGAACAACCACTATCAACAACCCAATAGTTATTTTCTTGCTTAGCATGTAGGGTAGATATTATAGTATCTTCATATTTCTCTTTCTTTGAAGGACATTCCTGCACCTGTCTTTCAGATTTAGCAAAAGTAGGTTCATCTTTTATAGCCAAGAACAAGAATTCATTATCATCAAAGTCTCCATAATTAGACTCTTCATCAGAAATACTAGCATTCTCATTCACATAATATGCTCTATTGATCCTTTTTCCTTTGTTTTCTTTGTCAAATCTTTGTTTGTTTCTCTTAGCTCTTTTCGTACATCTCGAAGCATAACAACCTATTCCTCCACAACTAAATAATTTAAAGGGTAACTTACCTTCATACTTGCTCAAGCCTTTTCTCATCCTTCTCACAAAGTTAGCTTCTACTTCATCATGGTTCTCCTCATCCAAATTTTTAGCTCTTGTAGCCTTGAAAGTAGTTTTTGATTTGGATCCATTTCTCAAATTTGGTTTTCTCATCTCATAAGATGTTAGATTTCCAAATAACTGATCTTTAGTATAGGTCTTGTAATCCACATATTCCTCAATAGTAGATACCTTTACACTATATGCATTAGGGAGAGTTCTAAGAATCTTCTTAACAATCCTAGATTCATCTACTGTAGCACCAAGTCCTCTCATTTCAGCTACCAACTCATCCACTCTTAGTACATAAGATTTAATGTTCTCATCTTCAGACATATGCAGGACCTCAAAATTTTCCTCCAAATTCTGTAACTCTACTTCTTTGACCTTTTCATCTCCTTTGTGCATCTTTTCTAAAGCATCCCAGACTTCTTTAGCAATCTTCAAATCTTTTACTTTAATCAACTCGAAATGTGAAAGAATATTCTTCAGAATGAACTTCTCCTTGTTGTTTGCTTCACGCACCTTGATTTCATTAGTTCTACTTAGACCATTAGCCAGAGGAGTGTAAGAAGTCTTATAAGAAGTTTCAACATCATATCCATATTACTCTAGATATCCTTCCATCGGTATTTTCTAGATAGCATAATTAGTTCCATCAAACCTAGGACATTCAAAAGTGATCTTGCTCACCATCTCAGACCTTCCTTAAGCGGTTAAGCTTCTTTCCAAGGAGCCAAGCTTTGATGCCAATTTTTTAACAAGACAACTAAGAGGGGGAGGTGAATCAATTGTAACAAATTTTAACCTTTGAGAACTTTCACCAAAAATTAAATCAATCACAAATCATTTATACTACTAGTATGATTAATCATTAAGTGTAAAAGTAGAAACTGAAAAAGCATCCCACACATAATAACACTAGATTTATGTGGAAAACCCAATGAGGGAAAAGCCACAATGAGGATTAGCTCACAATATAGAGAATATCAAAACTGATTACAAAGGCTCACTTCCAAAATATGACTCACTATCCAACAAGGGTTAACCACTCGAAGGGCTCACTACCACATATATACAAAGAAGATAGATGAGATGTGTTACACAAAGAAAAATAGTCTCAACACAATAGAGATTTCTACCACAATTTTCTCAAACACTTGTAGACATGCATGAATGATTGAGTACACCTTCAGCTCACTACTTTTGAAAACTCATCAATTAGACTTCGTACTGATCTGCACCATCTCACACTACATACACACTAATTCACATATATCTCACATCTATCTTTCTCTATTTCTTTACACACATTTCACCAATATCTTATCTTGTATTTATACCATCTTCAACTTTGAAACATATCCAAATTTGGCCATGCAAATTCAAATTAGGCCAGTGCCAAAACATTCTAGGGTGGAATTAGAATGAGGGTGATCCAAACATACGCTTCAACATGCTTCCATAAGCTTCAAAAGTAGTGCTAAACACAAGGTCGACCAAAGTAGTGTAAAACACATAAATCGATTAAGCACACACAACCTTAGCGTGATCCAATCCTTCTAGATGGAAAAACTATCTTCAATGCTCTCATATCAACTTAACTCTAGAATACAATTCATAAGACTCAAACAAGAAGAAATCTAGAGCAACTATATTTCTCTCAGACCTCAGCCAAATGCACTGAAAAACATAGTTCACAACCAGTGAATATAAATTGAACTATACAGTGATCTAGAATCCCAAATCCTAGATATAGCAACTTCCAACAACCATGATCAACATATCTGAACCACACGAATATAGGAGAAAATCTTAGAGAAAAACTTGGAGCAACAACTAAACACCAAAAATATTTTCCTTTACAATTTTCTCAATATCTTTGACATATACAACCAATAACCATTATCCATGACATCAATGAAAAAAGAAACTAGTTGAGAACCAGTTAACCAGTTGACATCAATGACAACACTTTCATACTTGAAAAAATATCCCCCTTTGTAATTGATGGAAACACATGATGTGAAAAACCATCAAAGACAACACAACAATTCTGAACACACTTTTCTTTCTATTTCTCCCCCTTAGTATATAATCTTCTTCTTTTTTCCATCTTTTCTTTGTCACATCTTCCTCATCTCCCACTTTGACATCAATGGAAAAGGCATAGGATTTTTTACATTGATTTCCCCTTTGACATTAAGAACAAAATACTCTTTCAATGACAACACATGATACTACCTACTCCCCCTGAGAGATAGCCACCAAATAATCAATCCAAAAGAAAGATATATCCATAGATCCATAGGATTGATGCATCTCCATATACATCTAGTTAAAGAAAGGAGGGGCAATAACCCCTAACTTCTCCCAGAGATACTCAAAAGTATATTTAGGAAGATCCTTCATAAATATGTCAACCACTTGATTCTTTGTAGGTACATACTCGAGCTTTACTTCATTCTCCATAACCTTCTCTCTTAAAAAGTGATACCTAATAGATATATGCTTTATCCTTGAGTGCATCACTAGATTCTTTGAAATGTCAATTGCACTTGTGTTATCATAGAAGATAAAAATAGGATAATCATACATTACTCTGATATCTTTCAATGTCTATCTCATCTAAAAAACTTGTGCACAACAAGATGCAACAACAATATACTCAGCTTCAGTAGTAGATAAAGAAACTAAGTCTTGTGTTTTACTCAGCCAAACCACCAATCTACAACCAAGAAAGAATGCACCACCACTTGTACTCTTTATGTCATCTACATAACCAGCCTAGTCTGCATCTGTGTATGCACTTAGTGTATAATTAGTATCCCTAGGATGCCACAACCCATAATTTGGAGTTTCATTCAAATATCTAAATATCCTCTTAACAACAACATGTATTTCTTTAGGGTCTTCTTGAAATCTAGCAACAAAAAAACTACATGCATGATATCTGGTCTTGTAGCAATCAAATACAATAAACCTCCAATCATAGATGTGTACATGCTCTGATCATTCTTAGGTGAATCATCATCTTTACTCAATTTGCAACTAGTCACCATAGGAGTGCATACCATTTTGGAACCATCCATCCAAAAATTCAACATTTCTCTTGCATACTTTGACTATGAAATAAAGATCCCTTTCTCTGTTTGATTAATCTATAGCCCAAGAAAGAAATTTATCTCTCCAAACATAAACATCTCAAATTCTTTCTGCATTTATTCAACGAACATCTTACACATAGTTTCATTTCCTCCAAAGATAATGTCATCAACATAAACAACCATTATCAAGATCTTGTCAATTTCAATTTTAAAATAAAGATTACTATCTATCATACCATTGTTGAAACCTTTTTGAATCAAATATTTGTCTAGACTTGCATACCAAGCTCTAGGAGTTTTCTTCAATCCATATAAAGCCTTCTTCAATCTACAAACCATAGCCGATTGATCTGACAACTGAAATTCTTATGGTTGTTACATGTAGACCTCTTCCTCTAACTAACCATTCAATAATGCAGACTTAACATCCATCTAATTGACTTGAAATATTTATGAGTAAATGCTAAGAACATTCTAATAGCTTCCATTCTTGCCACCAAAGCAAAGGAATCCTAAAAATATAGGCCTTCTACTTGTGAGTAACCCTTACACACAAGCCTTTCTTTATTTCTAACTACTTCTCCATTCTCATTCAACTTGTTCCAAAACACCCATTTTGATCTAATTATATTTTTATCAGAAAGTCTAGGGACGAATTCCCAAGTTTGATTCATCTCAATCTGCATAAGTTCTTCCTTCATAGCTTTCATCCAATGCTCATCTTTACATGTTTCACTTACAATTTGTGGGCCAATCTCATAAAGTAAACATAGATTTATCTCACCAACAATAGCTCTTCTTCTTATCAATACTCCTTTCCTCTTGTCTCCAATGATTTGATCTTCTGAATGATTCTTATGCACATATCTAGGTGTTTTAGGGGACACCACTGGAGCTTCTTCTTCTTCTTCATTTTTCTTCTCCTGTTCTTCCATAAATTCTTCAATTCTTACATAATCAAGTTCATCAGATACATTATCCATTGACTTCAATTGAGTTCTTCATTAATTCATCAACCTTGACATTTTTTCTTTCTACAATCTTTCTCAGTATTTTATTGAAACATATGTAACCTTTGTTCTTAGTAAAATATCCAAGGAAAATACTTTCATCACCTCTAGCATTAAACTTCCCTAAATTTTTTTCATCGTGTCTAATATAGCAATTTCTTCCAAATACTTAATAGTAGGAATTCTTCCACACCATAGCTCATAGGGGGTCTTAGTATTGCTAAATCTTGCTTGAACTCAATTGAACACATAGACAACAATGTGAATAGCTTCTTTCTAGTAAACTTCTGATAGACTAGCTTCAGTAATCATTGATCTAGCTACTTCTTGAATTGTTCTATTATTTCTTTCAATAACTCCATTTTGTTGAGGAGTTCTAGGAGAAGATAACTATCTTTTTATTCCATGAACTTCACAAAGCATGTTAAACTCATGGGAGGTGTATTCACCACCTCTATCAAATCTTAAGCATTTTATTCTCAAATTCACTTCATTCTCTACCATAGCTTTGAATATCTTGAATCTATCTAATGCATAATATTTCTCTCTCAGAAAAGTAAACCATGTATACCTAGAGTAATTATCAATCAAAAGAATAAAGTACCTTTCACCTTGTAGACTTCTCACTCTTGTAGGACCACAGAGATCTATATGAGTCAAATTCAATAGTACGATAGTAGATTCTTCCTTTGATCCAAAGTTGTTTCTCGCTTGCTTTCCAAATTGACAATTCCTGCAAATAGCATTAACAGGCTTTGTAATCCTTGGTAAATCTCTCATAGCTTGCATTGCATTTATCTTTTCCAAGTTATGAAAATTCATATGACACATTCTCTAATGCCATAACCAACTGTCATTAATTTGAGTCATAAAGCAATGTCCATCAGCACCCTTAAGCTAATAAATATTTCCTTTAGACTTCTTTCCTGCAACAATCACTATTTTGGATCCTTTCCTGACTTCACATCTCTCATCCTCAAATACAATATTATATCCTATACTACACCACTATCCAACACTCAAGAGATTATTCCTTAAACCCTTAATATAGTAAACATCACCAGTATTATGCTTTCCATCGAAACTTATTGAACCTATCCCACAAATTTTAGCACTAGTATCATCTCCAAGCATAACTAAGCCTCCATAATATTTTTCTAGTTTAACAAAATTACTCTTGTCACCTGTCATGTGATGTGAAAAAACACTATCAACATCCCAATAGTTCTTTTCTTGTTTACCATGTAGGGCAGAGATTACAATATCTTCATCTTTCTCTTTCTTCGGAGGACATTCCTTCACCTATTTTTTAGATTTAGTAGAAGTAGGTTCATCTTTTATAGCCAAGAACAAGCATTAATTGTCATCAAAGTCTCCATAATCACACTCTTCATAAAAAATACTAGCATTCTCTTTCACATAATATGCTCTATTGATCCTTTTTCCTTTGTTTTCTTTGTCAAATCTTTGTTTGTTCCTCTTAGCTCTTTCTAAACATCTTGAAGCATAATGACCTATTCCTCCACAACTAAAGAATTTAAAGGTAACTTACCTTCATACTTGTCAAAGCCTTTCCTCATCCTTCTCAAAAAGTTAGCTTCTACTTCATCAAGGTTCTCCTCATGTAGATCTTCAGCTCTTGTAGCCTTGAAGGTAGTTTTCAATTTGGATCTATTTCTCAAATTTGGTTTTCTCATATTATAATATGTTAGAGTTCCCAATAACTAATCTTTAGTATAGGTCTTGTAATCCACATATTTTTCAATAGAAGATACCTTTTCACTATATACATTAGGGAGAGTTCTAAGATTCTTTTTCACAATCTTGGATTCATCTACTGTAGCACCAAGTCCTCGCATTTCAGCTACCAACTTATCCACTCCCAATACATAATATTTAATGTTCTCATCTTCAGACATATGCAAGACCTCAAACTGTGCCTCCAAATTCTGTGACTCTACTTCTTTGACCTTTTCATCTCCTTTGTGCATATTTTCTAAAGCATCCCAGACTTCTTTAGCAGTCTTCAAATTTGTACTTTAATCAACTTAGAATGTGAAAGACTATTCTTCATAATGGAATTCACCTTGTTGTTTGCTTCATTCGCCTTGATTTCATTAGTTGTACTCAGACCATTAGTTGGAGGAGTGTAATATAATATAATTAAATAAAATTAAATATAATTTAAAATTTTTTTAGTTTTTTTTATTGTATTTTAAATTTATATTTAATTTAATTTAATTTTATATTATATAATATATGCATATTATATATATAGCGATGATAAACCCAAACTTAGGGCATATGATGATGTATGACTTGAAATTAATAAATAAAATATTCTCTAAACTACTATATATATATATCTTGATTAGTTAATTGATGTTCATTCATAACTTAATTATAATGATACCATGTGTAATGCCCCACCACACAACCCTAGAGGAAGTTGCAATTAACTACTCAAACAAACATTTTTTTTTTTTTGGTTTAATAATAATTAACATGCAAGATCACTATCCATTGCCAACAACCTCTAAGGTTACGAGACTGAGATTACCTTAAAACCCAAACAAGAAACATAAAAAATAAAATAACATTTAATTACTTAACAAATTAAATACTCCTACATTCCATACATGATAAATTACAACAAAGGCATAAAAGATACCACATGTTCCAATAATATAATTTACAAAATGATTACAACACTCATTCCCCGAATGAGGAAAATCCAATAAACATGGTTACAAATTACATCTTCCACCTCGATACAAATGAGGGGTATTAAATTACAATAACTACTGAAATGAATAAAGCATGAAAGCAATAGGATCCCACGAGCTCTCCAACTGGAAATCTCGTCCACATGAACAAGAGAATGACCCAATGGATTAAGGTGCACGTTCCACCCAACCATGTGATACCCGAAGGCTCACCCCCCGTGCTAGGAGATAGTAACAAGGAATTCTAGACAAGACCATCCACCCCTAGACACAGGCTAACTCACACTGACACAACCAAACACATGAACCAAACATCCATAAGGATAACACAAGTACAACTCCAACATCACTGACATAGGTCACATTGTTTCCAGGAATAAAATAGATCGAGTATGATAAGAAGACCATACACATAAAACCAAATACCAACTGTTGTCGTAGAAAGAGTGTCATCACATAGCTCGACATGGGATCTCCTTTGGGAATCTTCCTAGGCTCCAGACCCCACTATGGTTTATCTTGGTGGCCTCTACCGAATCTCGACACCCATACTCACTAATGCGGAATCAAATACCTCTCGTAAGGACAAGATAGATGACCTTGCCATTTCAAGCCTTCTCGTCTCATCCCAAGTCTATACAAGCCCTTGCGTCCATGAGCGAGGCTCAATTATCTTAATTAATGTGAAAAACTACCTAACTTCTAAGTACATTGATTTAGTTATCACTTGATTAAACCACTTCTGAAGGTTTCCCAATTTACCTCTTTGGGCTCTGGCCCCTAACAGAAGCCACTCTTCTACTTGACAACATACCAAACAAAACCAATCACCAAGGGAATCCCAAGTGCAAACCAACAAGATGAAACCACTTCAACTCTAGGAGGAACATAAAATGAAAATCCACTCCAACACAGGAGGCAACAAGAGTCAAAACCCTCTCCAAACACTAGAGGCAACAAACACATAAACCACTCCTTCCAAAGGAGGCACGAACCATCCTCGTTCGTGAAAACCGGGTAAAACAATTAGATACAACCATACGCCCTACCCAAGGCAATACAATGGTTGACCAACATATTATGACAACCCACGCAATTAAATGAAAACCCCATCTAGAAGACTTACATAAACAAATCACTCCAAATAGAACAAACAACTCAATCAAAGAGTTCCCTAGCCTCTAGAAGCAAAACTTAGTACTACCAAAGTACACTCATAAATTTACAATCATAACAATATTGCCCATACAATACCAACAAGAATTCGCTTAAATCAACAATCATAATAATACATGTTCTTTAAATATCTAAAGATGTCTTTCAACATAACGATCTTTTCTCATAAAATAAGAACCAAAGTCCATATATACCTCATGTACTTAATCTTTTAACTATTCATATAAGTTCTAAACAATATAATTTTAGGGATAGTAGTCAATTCAATAAAATAGGGAAAACCACTACGATCATGATCCAAAACCACTACCCCAGATACCATTAACAGACTTAATTTTAGTTAAAATTAATTGAATATATTAGGGGTGACCACTAATATACTAATGTTTGTAATTAATTGATTATTTTATTCATATTCTCTAAACTAATAATATATGATCATGGTCTATTTTTGGGTTTATTGTAAATATTTAATTTTTAAAATATATTCATAATAAGTTTAAATAAATAGATGGTTATTTTTATTGATTGTAGTAAATAATCTTGAGATACATCAAGATTATATAGGTTATAAATACACATAGTCTCCTCATTTTAACTTTATTGGACAACCACTTGTCACATATGTGGGTGACCTAATAGCTCACCTTCCCATGTGATGTATGACTGCCCCATAGGGTTATGGTGAGGGGGGCTTGACAACAACTTGAAATGCTTTCTCATTGTTCAGAAGATGCATAATTGAACTTGATACATCTATGAAGACACTTGATGCATCTCCATATATATATATTAAGTCTATGGATATATATTCCCTTTTAAATATTTCTCAATATCTTTATCCTCCCTCTCTCTTAATTTTTCCATTTCTCTCTACATATCTCAATATCTCTCCCTCTCTTAATATATTTCAAAAATAAAAAAAATAATTTATATTTTTATCAAACATTCTTATATTGTATAATGGATGACCCAAACATTGAAATTAATTTTATCATAAATTATTGAATTGATGTAAATAATCTTGAGATACATCAAGATTATGTATTATAGCGCATCTACACTCGGTCTGTCGACACATTCACCTAGAATTTTAGCGGTTTGAACCTTTGTTTTAGCACATATACCCAATCTATCAGTGCATCTACCAAGCTTATCAACGCATACACCATGTTTTACAGCACAAATACCCAATTTATTAGTGCATTCAGTCATTTTACCAATGCATTCACATTATGTTTTAGTGCATCTGAGGTCTATTATAGCGCATCTAGTAAACGAAAAAGCCAACAATCATAATAATAATATATAAATGAACTATCATCAACCTCCTACTATATCAGACCATGTGAAGAATGTGTGTGAAGAAAAAGTAAAAATAAAAAGTTGGTTCAACATGGAAGGGAGGCCTAAATTCTCCCAAAACTTTGCATCATCCCCAATTGTCAAAAATAAATACACAACAAAGGAAAAATTATTTGACAAATAGACCAAGATTAGGATGCAGATAACCTACTCTAGGTTGACTCACATGTGCCTTACTAGTCTTTTTATTTTTCATATTTCTTTATGTGATTGCATGTGCATAATTTCATCCCCCATGATGTTTCATTTGATGTATCTCTCTCTTTCTATGCATTCCTCTATATGTATCTACATTCTTCTCTATGTCATAAAAAAGTTTTTCATTGTATCTTTTTCATTTAAGGACTAATCAACAGTCTTGTAGGTTTTCTAATTGAACAAAAATCCCAAAACTTCAAAACAATAGAACAAGAGTAAAACCTGTGATCTTGAAATTTGAAGAACAAATTGATGTTGAGCTCCTCTGCAAATTCCACTCTTCCACAATTTCTTCCCAAGATCTCCACCTTTAATCCAAGATTGAATCCAAAAAAAAACAAAACCCTCTTTCTTTTTTTTGCAGCCAAATCTCCCCACACACTTCAAAATGAACCCAAAATGAAAATATAATATCTTTCCCCAAATTGAAATTGAAATTCCCAATCCAAAAAAATTCAAAAGCTCTCACAAATCTCCCCCAAATTAAGTCCCACTATATGTAACACCCCTCCATTTTGGATCTTTTGATCGACAGTGTTTTCTTTGTAATGCTTTGTTATGTTTATGCTGTGACTTTGGAACTTGGTTATTTTTTATCGCGAACTGTAAAGCAATGTGAATGTTATATTTTTATGTGATGTTATTTTACTTTGATGTTATCATTATGGCATGTTTTGAATTAGCGTAGCAGTTATTTAATTAAAAATGCCTTATGCTTTTATTATATTATTGATGTTAGATGCGTCAGTTAATAATTTTGTATTAGTGAAGGGGACAGGATTGTACCACTCGCTTGTGAGCGCCCTATGATTCCAAGATTTCCTCTTCATGGTGTGTTTGATCATATTATATTATATATATGCATGTTCGATATATTCTTTGTACGCAAGTTGACAAGTACATGACATCGAATCCACCTGGTTCACAGGTTTGAGCATGTCCAGTGACCAACGGTAATCGATTGGGAGATAGTAGCTAAGTTTTATGTGCCAAGTCGTCACCCTAGTCATAGTGTGTCGTCGGATTGTTTTCGGGTTAGTTGTTTTAATTTGGTCCATTTCACCTTGAGTATTTATTTAATTTCAAACTATAAAGGTTATTAAATGGCAGGTGTAGTTAAAATGATGTTTAAATGTATTTAGTTCAATGTTGAAATGTTATTTATTTTATTGATTAATTTGATTTAATTAATAAGATTATATTTAGTTTATTGATTAAATAGGTTAATGGTGATAAATTAAATAAAGTAGTTGTTTTGGCATTACTGGATATTAAGATTCAAATTTAAAATGAAAATGGAAATCATATCAAATATTTAGAGTTGAATTAAAATAAAAATGAAAATGTGTTTTAAATTTCACTTTTTTTGAAAATTATAGATAAAATAAATTCTTTGCAAAATTTGAATTCTTTTGTTTAAAAGAATTTTTGGGAAATGCATGAGATTTCAAATAGAAAGTAAATTTGTTTTAAATTTAAAATAAATAGAAATATCTCCAAATTTTGCAATGAATTTAGTGGGTGGGATATTTTTAGGTGTTTGACCAAAATTGGGGAAACTCTATTTGAGCAATTGCTATTTCATATAATTTTCAATTTTGGAATTTGGGGAGAAAAAGATTGGCTGTGGCTTTGTTTTTTTTGGATTTTGAAGAAGTTTTGGATTTGGAAGAAGCAAGTGGATTCATTGGTTGAGCTGGAATAAAAAAATAGGATTTGAAAGCACCATTTGGATTTCTTCAATCTTTGGAGGAAAAATCAGGTTCTTTTTTTTTTTTTTTTCATTTTGAAAAGAGTTTAAATCTGGTTATAGTGTTGGAAAGTTTCTAAATGTTGTTTGAGTTTCAATGGGAAACCCATGTCAAAATTTTGTTTTAAATTTGAATAGAAAGAAAAACCACTGTTAAAATCTTGAGAAAGATTTGAAATTTTTGTAGAAAACTCAATCTCTTCAAACATAAATTTTGGCAAAATATTTGATCTTAAGAATTTATCTTTGCTGGGTATTTTGTTTATGTGAGGAAAATTTGTTCAATTTAGTTGAAATCTGAGGAATTTATATATATATATATATATATATATATATATATTTGAATTTAAATGTCTAGTAAAAATAAAAGAATCTGTGTCTTTCTTTGTGGGAAATCCACCCAGAACAGGGCACTGTGTTTTTTTTTATTGAATATAATTTAAATTTTAAAAACTGAAATTTTTTGTATGTTTTGTGGGGTGGGGAAGCCAACCCCCACCACCGCCCAGCCCAAAGGGAGGCGAGCTGTGTGCGGAGCACACAGGCCGCCACCCTAAGGATGCAGGGTGACCTGCGTGCCCTAAGGGGTGGGGTCTGTGCCCCTTTAAAAAAAGAAGTGTTTTCTTTTAATTTTTTTTTTTAAATATATTTAATATATATATATAATATGTATGTTATATATTATATATTATATATAATATATATATTATATATATTATATATTTTAAATTTCATTTTATCTAAATGTTGTATTTAAAAGTTGTTTTTTTTTTTAATAATAAATGTTTTTATTTAAAAATTTGATTTTATAATAAATGTTTTTTATTTAAAAAGTCGATGTTATAATCAAATGATTTTGTTTAAAAGATTATTTTAATCCTTATCTATGATTGAACAAATAGAATTAAATTATTGGTTTAAATTCCTTAATGTCGACAACGTGATTTGATTATTTTTAAGTGCGTGCAAATAATGTTAATAATTTAATTGATTTCTTGCACTATGTTATTGTTTGGCTTGGATTTAGGAAATCCTAACATTAGATTATTCTATTGCCTGAAATGTTGTTTAAATGATGTTTTTCGTTCTTTTTCAATGTTGGGCAAATGGGGTTTTTTGTCTAGTAAGTCTTCCAGAGGACTTCTCTAGGTTGGGATGTTTCATGTGGTGGTTCAATTTTCGAATCACCTTGGGAAATGCATAGAGTTGTATCACGTTGTCTCACCCGGTTTTCACGAACAGGGATGGTTTGTGCCTCCTTTGGAAGGAGTAGATTATGTACTTTTGTTTCCTCCAGTGTTTGGAGTGAGTTTCCTTTGTTTGTTGCCTCCTTGGATTTTAGAGGTTGTCTTATCGAGTTTACCCATTAGATTGTGGTTTTTTACCATGTGTGTTGTCGATAGGAGAGTGGCTCTATGTGGGGGTCTGGCACACAGAGGGGCGCCAGGGTAACTCACTTAGGGTTTAAGTAAGTGATAACTTAAAAAGAATTAATGAAAAACTCTCAAACTAATTAAGATAATTAATGCCTCTCTCATAACTCATTCGCTTTTAAGGTTTGAGATGAGACGAGAAGCGCAGTTGGTATGAGGGTCTGAAGGCTGGTAGAGTTGAGCTAGGATAATCCAAGATGGGGGTTCGGTTGCCTAAGACAGTTGAGCCAGGGTAACTCATAGCAAATTTTGTGTGACACTCTCTCTATGTCAACCAGAAGTTAGTTTGTTGTACTGCATAAATGATCCTTGTTCTCTGGAAGCATTGTAACCTTTGTGTTAAGTGTTGTTGTACTTGTATCCTTTTTAGTTCAGTTATGTATTAGCCTGTGTCTAGAGGTAGATGGTCTTGTTTAGGAATTCCTGGTTACTATCTCCTAGCACGGGGGGTGAGCCTTCGGGTATCACATGGTTGGGTGGTACATGCACCTTAATCCGTTGGGTTGTCTTCTTGATCGTGTGGACAGGATTTCTAGTTGGAGAGCTCGTGGGATCCAGTTTCTTTCCATGCCTAATTCATTCAGTTGATCTTGTATTTTATTACCCCTCATTTGTTATCGAGGTGGAATTTGTAATATGTAATCATGCTTATTGGATTTATCTCATTCGGGGAATGAGTGTTGTAATCATGTTGTAAATTATATTATTGGAATCAAGTGGTATCTCATATTCTTTGATGTAAATTATTATGTATGGAATGTATGTGAACTTAAATTCTTAAGTAATTAAATGTTATGGTTATAATTCATGTTTTTTGTTTAGGTTTAAGTATCTCAGTCTCGTAACCTTAGGGGATTGGTTTGCAATGGTTAGTGAACTTGCATGTTAATTGCACTTAAACAAAAAAAAAATTAGTTCGTTTGTGTAGTAAATTGCAACTTCCCCTAGGGTTGCGTGGCGGGGCATTACACTATATATATAATGGTCATAATTAATATTTCTAAATTAATTGATTATTTAGAGAGATTAATTATATTTATTATGAATATGTTAATTAATGATTCTAAACATTTATTTTATTTAATTATAAATTAGTTAATTCAATTAAATTTAATTTTGTATTTATTTACTACATCCTAACACTCCAACATTCCCCGATGATCATGATTCAAAATGTCATGTGCCTCTACATTTTTCAGACAGGATACCCTATGATTATATTGATTTGCAAGAGCTTATGGATTTGAAATGCTTTGAATCTTCAGATGAGGATGTAAAGGGTTCTTTAGATGCTTCTTCTCCATAAGAGATAACTAATGTACCTTCACATTAAATGATTATTTTTCCAGAGTCATTGATTGAGGCTTCCATCATTCCTATTCAATAGGACATATTTAGTTTAACATCCCCTTCAAATATAAATACACATAGTCTCCATATATATTCAATAAATATTTAGGTTAGGTTAAATTTTATCAATGTTTAATTTATTATATAAATTCTTATATTTCTAACATTAATTTTGATTTACATTTTTATCTGTTGTTTGTTTGTTTGACTATATCTTGGATTGAATTTTCTTCATGTGGAGGACAATTTGGAGTGTTTATAGAAGGTTCTTTTTGGCCTTTTCTGATGCATCCAACCAAAACCTTCTAGATGAACTTGTGTGAATTTTTGCTTAAGTAACTTCAATGCTTGTATTTGGAGTTAGTTCTTTCTTTCCAGCAGAGTGATAGCTTGGCTTTGGAGTTATCTTTTCAGTAGGAGACCACAAAAACCATTTTAAAGGGGAGTCCTAGGTCTAAGCGAGGACCAATTTGCCTAGGGCGAATGGGTCCTAGGCCACATACCTAGGACACACATCGATCAATGTTAAACATTATGTAAAATTAGGTTCATAGGTCTAAGTGAGGACCCATTCACCCTATGTTGAGTGTTGTGTAATGACATTTATGAATATTGATTGAAGCTTATGAATTTAATTATAATTTAAAATATACGCTCTGGTTCCTGATAGAAGTACACCTGTTAGAGAGTGCTCCCACACCTAGCTCCCATTTGCGACCATCTCCAATCTGTAATACCCCTCATACTATTTAGACTTATTAATTTCTATGTGTTAACTTGATACGCTGATACTATGATGATACTATTAGGGTTTGATTTGGTTGGTTGTAGTTTGATGATGTTGTTATCCCTTTAGTGGACATGATCGTTTGATATGACATTATTAGTGTGATTTATGATACTCTGTGTGTTGTTTGGATTATTTGTTTATTTAAATGATTTGTCATTAATGTTTATATGCCAATGTGATCATTCTATGATGATGTTATTTAATTCAGTATTATTTTATGATGCAACGGTTTAATAATTCTAGTTAGGATGCAGTAGTTAAATATTATGTTATCTTATGAGCAATTTGGTTAGGAATGTTAGTTCGTTATTGGTATTGTAATTGTTAAAATAGAGTAGGTGAGAGGACATTGTAGCATCACTCGTTCACGAGTGCCCTGCTACACTGCAATTCCTTCTCATGATAGGATGTTGATTTTATATATACATGTGCTACTTGACATTTATTTGGATGCAGGATTGCAAGAATAAGTCTCGATTCCACCTGCTTCGGCAGGACAGGGCGAGCAATAAATCAACCCAATGGGTAAAATGTTGAAAAAGGGAGTAGGTTTGGAAGTGTCCCCGTCCCAAGTCCGTCGTCTGTTGTGAGTCGTTGTGTTATGACTGAAGTTTTGTCTTTGTCCTTATGTAGTTTGACTGCTGAGTATTTGTTTAATTATTGGTTAGTGTTTAATTAATTAATCGTATTTCATAAAATAATTAGTTAATGTTGCCTTGTTATTTGATTTAATTGAGAGTTAGAAAAATGTTAAAATTAAATATTTTATAAATTAAAAGTGATTTAATTAATTAAAAAATGCAAATAATTATAATTAAATTAATATTGATGAGAATAATTAGATATTATTATTTTTATTAATATTTAATTAGAAATGCATGTGAAGATAATATCTGAATTAAATAAATAATTTTAATTAAAAATTGAGGATAAGTTATGCTTTTAAAAGCTGGAAAAGGACCAATAAGAAAGGGGGGCTTTTTGGAAAAGAAAGCGGAAAAAAAGATTTATTGTTTTTAATTAGTGATTTATTATTTTTATGAGGAAATTATTCACACAGGAGTTTTTTTTTTGGGCTCTAGAGTTTTTGGATCTAGGAAGGAAAAATAAGAGAAATAGTTTTTAGCTTTAGAGGTTATCTGGTAAAATTTTTGTGAGTTTGGAAAGAATAGATTGTTCAGAAGATTGTTAAGTGATAATGTGTTTGTGATTGTTAAGTGACTTTGTGATTGTAGATGTTAAGTGATGTTGTGTCTGTTGTGATTAAGTGATTTATTGACTTGTCTTTGGGTTATTGTTGGAAGTAGTCTTTGATATTACGTCTGGAGTTCATCGAGGTTGTGAGTTGGACTTGTTGTTATGTTCTGAAGTGGTGTTGTTGTGCCTTTGGATTTGTCATTGTTGAGTTCTCTAAGTGGTCTTTGATGTTAAGTTGTCTATTGGGAGTTAGTCTGTGTTACTGTTGGACGTGCTTGGTCGGGGACCCTTCCTTGTCTACTCTCAGCACAGGGGTGGTTGGGTTCCCTCTTCTGTTGCAGATGTATCTTTTACTTGCAGGTTTGGCAGATGTTGATGATCCAGTGTCCTTATGTACCAGATTGATGTATATACTTCATATGTAATGTATTCATTGATGTATTATCTCCCACGTGTGTTGGGACGACCTTGTTGTAAATTGTATATGTGATTTTTGAGGTTGTATTTCCAGTCAATTGTATTCTTCTATCATTGGGAGGTAATAATTATTCAGGCCATGTATTTATTCAGGATCATTTGTTATAGTTGGTTATGTTGAGTTGTATCTATCGAAATATGTAACACTTTATATCTTTATAATTCCATGTATTGTCATATGTGCATATGTTATTAATATGGATATAGTTGATAGATATTTTAAATGATGAAATCGGAAGGAATAGATTTATATAATTGTTTAACTATTGTTTAATCTATTGTCTTGGTTATGTGTTAGATTAGTAATGTCACTTCGTGTACCCCATTGGAACTAGTTGTGCCACATAATACATTGTTATGTTATAATACTTAAGTATGTTTATTATATTCTTTTTCAAAAAAAAAATTGTTCCGTTGTTATTAGTTCCTTTGGGGTTCGCACGGCGGGGCATGACACAATCTATCCTTCTCCAATCTTAGAAGGATGATTATGCACCTATTCTGGATGAGACACTATTCTGCATTATCACCTATGCTAGGTGATTTCTTTACGGATCACAAAGGTTGAAAGGTTTCTCCCAATGGTTTGCATTGCCTCGCGAGGGAATTGTCTATGAAGCCAACAGACTGCACATTTGACCATATTTTTAATTAATTGAAAATAAAACTACAATGCATGCATTTTTTAAATTTTTAATTAGTTAAAAAATACATATCCAAGGGAATATATATCCAAGGGGAATGCATCCCTAAAAGTTCTATCATTACTTTCTAATAGTTAAACACCATGGAATATGATATTGAATATGATTATAAATATTTAGTATATAATTTAGTTTAATCTATGAAGACACATATAGTATAATGGATGACCCAGAGTGTCATCCATTATACTATCCCTATTCTACAGTGCCATCCAGGGGAGTCTTTGAGTGGTGGCCTTCGAACCCATGTGTGTCAATCTTGTGAGACGACTTGTTCATATGACCCCACCGACACTCAGGAGGCTACTACACAGGATTTGTATGTAGCTATGGAGATGGAGAGAGTGGCTGATATTTTGCATGATGTGTATGGCATTGATACTCAGGTAAAAGTTAGCATGTTCATTGAATTCAATTTATTAAATTTTGATTTTGAAATGCAAGATTAACTAATTTAGTTTTATTATTTAATTTAGATAAACAATTAAATAATAAATAACCTAATATATTCATTATAATTAATATATGTATATTCTCTAATCTCTATAATTGGTATATACCTTAACTTGAAATTACTAAATAAAATATTCATTATAGAGTAGTTTAGAGAATATATATATAATTAACTAATCATGTTTCTTGATTTTGATTTTGATCCTAAGAGACTTAGAAAAGGGACAGATAAACCACTAATTTATTAGTGGTTTTATTAACTAATTTAGTTTTATTAATCAATTCAATATAAATAACCATCTATTTATTGAATTGATGCTTTTTGCCATGACACTCTTTTTAACCATAATTGGACTAGATTTCTGCACTATTTTAGTTTGTCTTCTTCTTTGAATAACATAAATAAAATGTGAGAAATCCTATTTCCTGAGCAGAAATTAACAGTACATTCAGGATGAACTGGTGATGAAATTCTTCTTTTGTCCATTCTATTTTCTTCTTTGGTTATGTTTTCATGTTTGCCTTCTAATATTTTTAGAGCTTTTAAGAAGCTGGAACTTGTATTTTATGTAACGCCCCACCGTGTGAACCCCAAAGGACAATTAAACAACAATTACTGGACAATTTTTTTTTTAAAGTTAACATAACATACATGTAATACACATTAAGTCATAACATGAATTTCATTTAAGTAGATTCATTAGCACATACATCCCTTGGGGTACACGAGGAGTCATTACAAGACTTAGATCCACACAACGACAATAAAGAATAAAAGCCAAAGACATAGTCCATGACAAAATAAACATTAACAAATATAACACATACATGATAATCATTGATAAGAAACCATTGGTGTACGCAAATATAACATATACATGATTAACTCAACACATTGAATAACAACTGCCATGGCCAATAGCCACACAAGGTTTAACGGTACATTACAATACAATGTTCAAGATGTACAATGATACAAAAGTGTTTCCAAACATAAATGGAAACCATACACAAGATAACATGATACAACTGAAAGATGAATACACAGTATCATAACTAGCTCCAAGACGGATACAACTCTGGAGTCGCCGCAACTAGCACCAATCTGCACCTCTCGATCCTCATCTGGGCCAATGGGGTGCTTAGCATGCTCCACCCGACCACATGGGTCCGAAGACCCACCCCCCGTGCTAAGGAGCTGACAACAAAGAGACCTCAACCAAGAACATCCAAACACGGAACCACAAGACTCAACATCATACAAAAGTATCATAAAACTCAAGGATTACAATGACATAATCAACAACATCCAAGAGTCAACATAATAACTTAAAATCATAAATCCCATCACACAAATCGAAGCAATGACCAGAAAACAAGTAACCAAAGAATGATCATGAAACACTTCCAAATCAAACTGAATTAATAAACATAATACAATTCCAAATTGCAATTAAACAATACAATAACATCATGTCACAATACCATAAGAGTACAAGGTCATAAGTCAAATATCAATGAGATCATACAAGACCACAAAGTACACCAAAGATGTATCAAGGAAATACTCCATAAATCAATATAAGTCCATTCAACCACAAACTAAACCAACTCCCATAACATGCTTCCAGAGGAACACAATAAAGTAAAAACACCTGGGTAACTAGGGGAGAGTGTCATCGCATAGTCCTACATGGGCTATCCTGTGCTCTTCCTCCCAACTGGAGGCACCGGTCCCATCTATGGCTGTCCTATGCCCTTCCTCCCAACTGGAGGCACCGGTCCATAGGGTGACTCATGCAGAGCCATAAACCTCTCGTGAAGACGAGGGTCCGACCTTGCCTTCTCAGCCTTCCATTAGTCTGCGGAAGCACTAATGAAGACGAGGCATCCATTTTTAAATCTTATAATGATATTACTACCCAACCCTCCTAAGTTAATTATTAGGTTTTCACTTGATTACTAACTCACTCGTGGGTTATCCTGTGCCCTTCCCCTTAAACGGGGCACCGGCCCCCATGAGGAGCCACTCTCCCTAGAGACCCAACAACATAAAAACCAAGAAACCAAGGGTTGTACAACATAACAAGAACATTAGATCACAACAGAGAAGCATGTGAGGCATTACCCATCTTGCTATAAATACATAATCAAAGTCTCAACAATTCCCGTACAACCCTTTCAAAATCATGAAACCAAAACACTTGCCACATCAAGGGCACATAAAGAGAGAACATCAACTAACAATCATCTCAAGCCTCTGGAAGCCCAAAAGAATGAAAACCCACAAACAAGGGTAAAATGAAGCAACACAAGTTTTTCCCCAATAATTCCAACACAAGGACAAAATTTCCCTCAAATATGAGATTAACTCCGAAAAGCCACACAAAGAAAGTTTCATCAAACCCCATTCACAAATCAATCAACTCTAAAACACAAATACAATCCATATATCAACAATGGTGTCACCTCAAAAAGGAATCATAGAAGAAAATCAACCTTTAATTCAACAAAAATCACTCAACATCCAAAAGCCACCAATTAGGCATTCCATGGGAGACCTCAATTTTCTCCTCACAAGAATCCCTTAGAGTGGTACGTAAATCATCTTCATGGCAACAACAACAATTATCTATTCACATTATCAATCTGAACAAAATCAATCTTCTCAACAAACAGGCCAATTACAATCTCAAAGTTCTAAATAACTATCCATATAAGAACCTCATTTATTAGAAACTCAATTGCCAAAAAGTTATCCCCTAACTGACAATCCAAGTAAAATAATTAAGAACGAAATCTCAATTCAAGAACAATTTATTTTGTTTATGCAAATTTATCAAAACTACCAAAATGGAGTCAAATAGAGTTTACTATAATACTTAACCATGACTACAGATGACGATTAATTCTAACATACACAATTCCTCAATTAAAGAGTTAATACAACCACCAATTGTAAGATTACCAAATGCAACCATATAACTAAACTCTCTAATGATCCCAAAGGATCAGTATACTATTTCCCTTCTAAACATTACTCTCTTGATTAATCAATTTATCGTAACCACAAGATTAAATATCTAACGAAATGTAACTTATGTTCCAACCACAAATACTTTTTCAAGACTACTATTTTAATATGACAACTACCAAGTGTAGACTCCTTAATAAAGTATTGGACTAATATATAAAAAAAAAATTCTATTTATCTTATCCAAAATAAACTCATTTAATTGAAAAGAGCCTAAGGCTATCCACATGTATATTTATACATAAAAATTTCTCCTTTAATTACCATTCAAGTATCCATTTCAAGGTACTCTAAAAAACAATCAGTTTACATTATATTTATGCGCTCATGATGTAGCTATATAAAATATTTAAAGGGAACATAATCTAACTTTTTATTTATATTTTACATCATTATATCTTTTATATATATTTTTTTTAATATAATTAAAGAGCTTGAAGTAGACAACGCACTGGTGGATGTCATCCCAGTTTAGGTTCACTATTTTCTACAATGATTAAAGAAGCACAAAGACTTACTTGATTGTATGAATAACAAGATTTACTACTTATAAGGTCGATCTAATGGATAGAGAGTTCTATTAGTTTCGAGTACAATGAATAATATTTGCACTTGTAAGGAGAATATAATGATTATTCCCAGTGCCCCGAACTAAGAGAAAAGGTTTCAAGAACACTCATGATAAAGAGGATATGATTGATGTTCAAACATAGGACTCAACATCGGAGCACAAACATCACCTATCGTATAAAGGAGACTTAACAATTAAGTTATCCTCAATAAGAAACTACTACAATAATTAAAGAGCTATAAAGAGTAATCCCTAGCCAAGCAACTTCCATAACATTTATATAATATATAAATATGTTTGGCCACATGTCCTATCTTCACTTTCCTATGATTTAAATTCAATACTCTATTTCTACTCAATACGTGCTATCCATTTTATTTCATTTTATTGTTTGTTCTTGCCATATTAATGATAATAGGTTCTATGCAATCTTTTAACAAATACAATTAAACTCATTTCATCTTGAAGAAATTAAAAAATACAATATATTAGAACATCTAGCTATGTGCTAAGTTCTACGTACTGAGTCAACTATAGCCAATAGGTCATTCAACAAGGATGTAACAAAACAAAGCATAAAGGGTAAATGAATTCCAATAGATATTGCAGGTGTAATAGCTCAGTTAGACATGTATGCGAAAATGAGGAAGCTTAGACAAGGCATGTGAACTATTTGCTAAAAAGACTCAAAGAAAAGGGAGTACCATGATTGAAGGATACACACCAAAAATGTATTTGATAATAAGATTTTAGAAAATTCTAGTAGGATGTGTTGATGCAGTCGGATGAAACAATGAAGAATTATAAGGAAATGAAAGAAGTAGAAAGAGACACAACAAAACATACAAAACACTGAGAACTCAGCAAATCTGAGCGCTAAAAGACAAGAACCTGTCTGTAACAAATCACTTTATTAAACCCCTTTTCTGTAGCACTTGGTGGCATCTCGTTCCTTATGCACGACTCTACACACAACTTCTAATGTGAAATTATGCATGAATTATGCATCTAATGACTTCAACAAATTTTCCCATAAAGGACCCCATTCATGAACAGATTAGTGGCTACTAGGGAAAACGAAAAGATAGGTGGAGAAATTAGAGAGGTAAAGCTTTTGAATCCTAAGTAAAACAGAAATAGTGTGATCCTTAAGCTAAAGAAGACTCTTAGTTGCAGACATCTGAGCTGAAATATTACTCTTTCTTACCAATCAACCACAATGGTAATCTTTGAGTACTCCTTAAGTAATATTTACGAAGAGCTTACTAAGCAAAGTGGTTTAGCTAATAATATTATTGCGGATAACACTGGTTCTTGGATTAGTTCATGATTCATGAGGCTGATTGCTAAAGTGCAAACATTCACAATGACCTACCTTATAATGATGAAAGAAGATGCACTTAAATCCTTATGTGTATGAATTCACAGGCTCGACTTGAGAATAACAGAAGCACATTTTAGTGTACAATTTGACACCAATCTAAGATAAAGGCCATTGAGTCTTAAGGGAGAGAATTATTGAAAACAACATGAAGGAAAGGTAAATGCACAAATGAAAAAACAAATGGAACAATACATTTGTTCGATGATGCATGAAACAATCTGATTAAACTAGAGGAGGAGTCTACACAAATACTCAATGTTACCTCATTATTTGACTGCAAATGTTGATGACCTCTGTAGAGTTCTAGTTCTCTTCTCCCTTCTAAAATCAGAAGCACTCCTCCCCGTTTTGCCACCCCCTTTACCTCTGAATCAATCCTTCAATGTAAACTTCCTTAGATTTCCTTCCCAAGCACCTCTCTCCAATATCTCCATTACCAACAACACAGCGACAGGGAATAGTTGACCACTTATGGAAAGAGAAGCCTCCTTTATGCAATAAGCAAGAACATTGTAGAATACCGAAACTCCACCACTAGACGTATCAACAATGTATTTCAAAGTTTTTTTTTTGTTGCATATTGAACACCTGCCAATATTGGACCATAAATTCATTCCCATAGCCTCAATCAACTTCGAATGAGAAGGGAGTGGCTGATCCTCTCTCCTTTTTCTTTCTGAACAGACCATCCATTAATCCGTTGCAATTTGATTCCCCCGCCATTGCCTACCTCCCCTTCAAAAGCTAAATATAGCTATTATTTATTTTTCATATTCTACAGTTCTCTTCGACTTCCAAATGCTCTATAGGTGTAGTTTCTTTTCTTGTTTTAAAACACTTCAGCTTCCTAACTCCTTAACCATTTAAATTTGTTATTATAATAATTATCTTTTCAAGATTATTTTGTTCATAATTATTATTAACTTCAATTTAACACAACAATTTAAATCAATTTATCTAATGACATCACTTTTACTTTTAACGAATTAGTTTAATTTGATCATTTGTTCTATTTGATTTAATTTAATTGATTATTATTTTAATTTCTAATTATATTTTAAATAACCTTGCAAATCACTTATGATTTAATTAATTATTTAAACATGACTACTAACATATTATATTTTTTTTACACAATCAAATCACACAGTAATCAATGAAGCACACACAAATACTCACACAAAATTCTAGAACAACCGACACGGAGGGGCACTACATTTTACCTCTCATTTTTTGTTCATCATTATTGATTTATTATAGGAGGTTGAAACCATTTAGTGGAGGGTCTCTTACATTGTATTGCCATTTCTTCTATTTTGATTTACATTTTTATCTGTTGTTTGTTTATTCTTTTGTATTAGAAATATATTTCCATGGTGTTTAGCATGGAAGGATTTATTATATAAATCCTTCATTAAAAAAAAGCTTTATCAACCAATATGTCCTAAATTAAATATAAGTATATTCCTATTCTTATATTGTATAAGGAATAATACATTTAATTTAAAAGGGAATATATATCCAAGGGGAATGCATCCCTAAAAGTTCTATCATTACTTTCTAATGAAAAGGAATACATAATTTAAATAAATTCTAGAAAAAGAGACATTATTGAAATGCATAGGGTTAGATCAATTTATGCTCCATTTTTTCTAGGAGATTTCATATGTTATGTTTGATCCATATTTTTCATTCACACATTCTTTCTATACAACACTTGCTATGATGCTCCAACTTTGTTTTTGATAGATTAGTTTGGGTTTTGTAGGGGCCTACACCCAAGAGGAAACTATAACATACATGAGATTATAAAAAAAAAAGCATCAGCTCGACATAGAGCTCAATACAACTAAAAAAAATAACCAAAAAAACTATTGAAAATATAAAAACAAATCCCATCCAAAAGAGGAAGTTGCTTAATCAATATGAGATGATTCGGGGTTTCCTTCACTCTCCACCTTAGTTTCCACCTGGTTAGGGAATTTTGTGGCTATGAAGCAGCTTTCATGACATCTCTTTCTAAATTATTATTTCTGAAGAAAATATGGATCATTAGTTTGCATATGGTTTCTATAATTTCTCATATAAAATTTAAAATTCCTCACTTCCATTAAATTTTAATTTATTTTTCTAGTATTGACTATCTATTTACATATAGTTCCTACAATTTCTCATTTAAAACATGTCACTTCCACTGCAAAAATCCATGTGGCTCACTAAAATTTTCTTCACCCACAAAAAAAACCCATGAGACCACTTGGTTGAAAAAGTCTACTAATTTTTCTCTAAAGACAAAAGTCTACTAATTTTTCTCTAAAGACACATGTTAAATTATGAATATAATTAAATTAAATGAGATAAATTAAACTAATAGAACATATTAATTATAATCATATTCAATATCTATATAAATATATTTCTTAAGGTCATCTTTAATCAAGAGAGGTACATAATTAGGAAGATCAACAACCCTATGTCAAAAATGCTAATAAGACATGTTAATACCCAAGTTAGCCAAAGCATTCACTATCATGTTCCTTTTCTAGTAGATATGAATAACTTTAAAATTCACAAGACTGTTGATTAGTCCTTAAATGCCATGAGATACATCAAGATTATGATGATGCAAACTAAATATATGAATATAATTGCAAGATCAATTATATTCATATATTTAGTTTGCATCATCATAATCTAACAACATTATTATGATGATGCACTCCACATTTAATTTACTTTAAATGTACTTTTAGCGGGTATATAATTCCACCCTTGGATATATTTACATTGAAACATTGATGCTATTTTTATATTTAATTAAATTTTTATTTATTTTCATGGTGTTGTGGATAGTAGTCAAGGGTGTAGGGTCTAAGAACTCTTCAAAGGAAATGCAACTTTCATCGCAATAAAACTTACAGATTAAGGTCAGAAAAGGGACAGATAAACATTTAGTAAATATATTTAATGATTATGTTTTAAAACCATCAACATAATAGACTGAGAATACTTAATTATAAATTAGTTAATTCAATTAAATTTAACTAAAAGATTAATTAAATAATCAATATAGAGAATATACTAAATTTGTTCTATATATATATTCTCTAATCTCTATAATTAGAGAATATACTAATTTTATTAATTATATATATATATATTCTCTAAATTACTCTATAATGAGAATACATATATTATAATTAACTAATCACTAATCTCTAAACTACTCTATAATTATATATATAATTGATTAAATTTAGTAATCAATTAATTAAGTGTCACGCAACCCTAGAGGAAGTTACAATTTACTACTCAAATGTAGTATTTTTTTTTTTTTTGTTTAAGTAAAAATAACATGCAAGATCACTATCCATTGCCAACAACCTCTAAGGTTACGAGACTGAGATTACTTAAAACCCAAACAAGAAACATGAATTAAAAACATAACATTTAATTACTTAACAAATTAAATACTCATACATTCCATACATGATAAAATTACATCAAAGGCATAAGAGATACCACATGCTTTCAATAACATAAATTACAATACGATTACAACTCTCTCATTCCCCGAATGAGGTAAATCCAATAAACATGGTTACAAATTACATCTTCCACCTCAAACATATGAGGGGTAATGAAATACAATAACAACTGAAATGAATAAAGCATGAAAATAAACTAGATCCCAAAAGCTCACCAACTGGAAATCTTGCCACACAAACAAAATGACGGCCCAACGGATTAAGGTGCACGTTCCACCCAACCATGTGATACCCGAAGGCTCACCCCCCGTGCTAGGAGATAGTAACAAGGAATTCTAGACAAGACCATCCACCCCTAGACACATGCTAACTCACACTGACACAACCAAACACATGAACCAAACATCCATAAGGATAGCACAAGTACAACTCCAACATCACTGACATAGGTCACATTGCTTCCAGAAATAAAACAGATCGAGTATGATAAGAAGACCAAATACATAAAACCAAATACCAACTGTTGTCGTAGAAAGAGTGTCATCACACAGCTCGTCATGGGATATCCTCTGGGAATCTTCCTAGGCTTCGACCCCCACTATGAGTTGTCTTGGTGGCCTCTATCGAATCCTGGAACCCATACTCACTCATGCGGAATCAAATACCTCTCGTAAGGACAAGATAGATGACCTTGCCATTCCAGGCCTTCCCGTCTCATCCCAAGTCTATACAAGCCCTTGCGTCCATGAGCGAGGCTCAATTATCTTAATTAATGTGAAATACTACCTAAACTTCTAAGTATATTGTTTTAGTTATCACTTGATTAAACCACCTCTGAAGGTTTCCCAGTTTACCTCTTTGGGCTTTGGCCCCTAACAAAAGCCACTCTTCTACTTGACAACATACCAAACCAAAACCAATCACCAAGGGAATCCGAAATGCAAACCAACAAGATAAAACCACTCCAACTCTAGGAGGAACATAGAATGAAAATCCACTCCAACACAGGAGGCAACAAAAGTCAAATCCCTCTCCAAACACTGGAGGCAACAAAGGTCAAAACCCTCTCCAAACATTGGAGGCAACAAACCACATAAACCACTCAAGGGTCACAACTCTTAACACAATGAAAGAGCCATGCAGCAAGAAGGGGACCAATCAAAACACACTTCTTGGTAGGCTCGCGGGCCTAACTAACCCCCACCAAAGCATTCATCAACAATAAATGCAAGGGGTAGAAATAACAAAAAAACTGGTTGTCCTCCACCACACACAACACACCAAAAATTCACATGCTACACAAATGTCCATAGTGCATTCACCCGGTAAGAAGGATATCAGTGCATTGTACACTACATCGAGGATCCTATCCTTTCCACTAGCTTCCTGCACCATTGGACCTACACCACCTCACAACAACTTCTGGGTAGACAAGTGAGATCAACCCAAAAAAAGCATAAAAATCAATTAAAATTTTCTAATTTTTTTCAAAAAAAATCCCTACTACAACTCATTCGCCACCTTGGGTGAGTCTTCAAAACAAGAAGTGTGCAACAATAACACTGATAAAACTAATTTTTGGAAAAAACTAGAAGCAAAAATCAAAAACCACCTTCACCACTATTTAATCAATATAAATTATAATGAAAAAATTAATGGTAAATATATGATAAGTTCTTTTATCTAACAACATTATTATGATGATGCACTCCACATTTAATTTAATTTAAATGTACTTTTAGCGGGTATATAATTCCACCCTTGGATATATTTACATTGAAACATTGATGCTATTTTTATATTTAATTAAATTTTTATTTTTTCATGGTGTTGTGGATAGTAGTCAAGGGTGTAGGGTCTAAGAACTCTTCAAAGGAAATGCAACTTTCATCGCAATAAAACTTACAGATTAAGGTCAGAAAAGGGACAGATAAGCACCATGATTAAAATAGATACATCAACCTATATTTAAAACCACTATGATGGATGGTGAAAAATTCATTGTCAAAGGGAAACTTTAATAATTTATGTGCAATTGAAGGGAAAATTTTCATGGATAAAAGCCATGGATAGCCTAGCTTCACACGAAATTGGTTTGACTGCGGGATGATGGAGAATGAGACATCTAATCTTTTTGGTCCTATTTGTAAAGGAAGAGTGATCGATCCCATCATAGGGCAAGCAAAACCATTGTGTGTTTTGATCCATGCTTTTGGTTTATCATATATATCTTGATAATCATATATTCTTAATTTAATTTAAATATTTGAGTTTATTTTTTTTATATCATTCCTATTCAATAATTTAATTTTTATTTAAATTATTTAGCTATATTCCCCTTGGATATATATTCCAAATTGTCCTATTGCTTTAGTGTTTCTTTTGGATTCTTCAATGGACCCTGATGAACCTTACCCTAAGTAGGTACAAGTGTTCATTGCTCCTTCAGAGCCTCTCTAAGTACATCAATTAAAAACATAACCATTAAGAAACATGAATTGATTTACTAAATATAAACTGTTTATCGTCACAATTTTTCCTATTCTTATATTCCATCAATTATTGAATTGATTTATAATATTTAATCATCATAATATGATTAAAAATTAATGTTTAATTTTTTTATAATTATATAAAAAAAAATTGTTCGTTATTTTTCATATTCTAATGCTGTTATTTTTTGTAATAATTTCACTACAAAAATAAAGACTTCCTATAAATCATTGACTATGTTCTTTACTCCTTGAAATAATCCATAATGTAAAACAAGCAGTGATCAATTATATTAATGTTTTATAATTATTGTTTTATGGTCAATAGAACATGTTTTAAAATCTAGATAATAATCCCTATTGTACAATTGTATGTCATATTCAGTTTTATTTTAAAAAACTAAATAATAATAATAGACAAATTATTAGTAGTAAATGAGTGAAAATTACAAGATGATACAATCCATTTGATATAAACTCAACAATGATCAGTTTTATTAATATTTTGCAATTATTGTTTTATGCTAAATTGATTATTTTCTATTCAATTGCTACCATAAAATAAATTAATAATAAATAACCTAATAATAAGTCTCTCTAAGTATCTTAGGATCAAAATCAAAACTTTCATCCATCCTTCAAACATCAAAATCAAAATTCACCTCACCAAAAACTCTTGGAAATCTTGAAAAAATCCTCTATGCTAAACTTTGGGAAAATCCTCGTGAAATCAAAAATAAAAAGTAATTCCAAATCATCTTGTTTGACTATGTGTGTGTAGATAAATCCTTCTTTGCACACTTAGTCAAATTATCGTCTTGTGGAGAAGTTCACTCTAAGACAACATCCAACCTCTTAGAGTTTATGAGTTCATTAAATTAACATGCAAGTTCACTACACATTGCCAACAACCCCTAAGGTTACGAGACTGAGATTACTTTGAAACCCAAACAAGAAACATGAATTGGAAACACAACATTTAATTAGTTAGAGAAATAAGAACGCATACATTCCATATGAGATGAATTACATCAAGAATAATAAATACCACAAGATTTTAAATAACAATAATCAATTAACAATAAGATTACAAAACTCATTCCCCGAATGAGATATTTCCAATAAGCATGATTATTATTACAACTTCCACCTCGATAACAATGAGGGGTAATAAAATTACAATAATTATAGAAAGAATAGAGCATGAAATGAAACTGGTTCCCACGAGCTCTCCAACTGGAAATCTCGTCCACACGAACAAGAAGACCCAACAGATTAAGGTGCACATTCCACCCAACCATGTGATACCTGAAGGCTCACCCCCCGTGCTAGGAGATAGTAACAAGGAATTCCTATACAAGACCATCTACCTCAAGACACAGGCAAAAACATAACTGAACTGAAACAACTACAAACACAATATCACTCAACACAAGGGTTAAAATGCTTCCAGAGAACAATGATCAACAACGCAATACAACAACTAACTTCTGGTTGACATAGCAAGAGTGTCACACAACATTTGCTGAGTTACCCTGGCTCAACCTTCCTAGGCTACCGGACCCCCATCTTGGGTTACCCTGGCTTGCCTCTACCAGCCGCCGGACCCTCATACAAACTGTGCTTCTCGTCTCATCTCAAACATTAAAAGTGAATGAGTCATGAGAGAGGCATTTATTATCTTAATTATTCTGAGAGTTTTTCATTAATTCTTTTTAAGTTATCACTTACTTAAACGCTATGTGAGTTACCTTGGTGCCCCTTTGTGTGTCGGACCCCCACAAAGAGCCACTCTCCTATCGACAACATACCCAACAAAACCAATCACCAAGGGTGTCAAAGTGCATACAAACTAGAAGGTCAATCACTCCAACTCTAGGATTCAACATATAACGAAACTCATCCCAACACTTGGAGGCTACAAAACACAAAAACCACTCCTTCCAAAGGAGGCACAGACCACATAAGCCACTCCTAATCTAAAGGAGGCACAACCATCCCCGTTCGTGAAAACTGGGTAAAATAGTAGGAAACCACTATACACACTACCCAAGGCAAAACAGAGGTTGACTAACATATTACGACAACCCCAAATAATTCAAAACCCCATCTAGAAGACTTACATAGACAGATAACCCCATTTTCCCAACATCAAGAAAGAGAGAGAGAGAGATATATATCACATAATGAAAAGACAATTTGACAGTTTAATACCCTATTTTAGGATCTCCTAAATCCAAGCACATCAATGGCATATTGCACGTAATCAAAAAAATAATTAACATTATTGCAAACACTCAAGAGTAAATAGATTACATGAGTAACATTGAGGAATTTAAATCTAACCATTTAATTCCATTTGCCTCGATTATCCATAATAGTCAAAACTAAATTTTAAATCAATCAAAACATTTGATTATAAAAATTATAACATCATTCACTTATGAAATTAATCTTTACATCAAGTATAAAAATCATTAAGGAAACACTGTAATTAAATATAAATTAAACATATATATATATAACTATATATTTTAATGAATATATAACTATATATATAAATTTATATTTAATATAAAATTATTTATTTTTGAAACAAAAAAAAACAACTATTTAACTTCCATTCACAACTCTCATTCCCCGAATGAGGTAAATCCAATAAACATGGTTACAAATTATAGCCTCCACCTCGATACAAACAGGGGTAATAAATTACAATAATAATGGAAAAGAATAAAGCATGAAGGGAAATTGGATCCCACGAGCTCTCCAACTGGAAATCTCATCCACACGAACAAGAAGAAAACCCACGGATTAAGGTGCACGTTCCACCCAACCATGTGATACCTGAAGGCTCACCCCCCGTGCTAGGAGATAGTAACAAGAAATCCTAGACAAGACCATCAACCTCTAGTCACAGGATAACTCACACTAGCACAACTAATCACATGAACCATACAACCATAATGATAACACAAGTACAACTCCAACATCACTGACATAGGTCACATTACTTCCAAAAATAAAATAGATCGAGTATGAAACATACCGAGTATGATAAGAAAACCATACACATAAAACCAAATGCCAACTGTTGGCGTAAAAAGAGTGTCATCACACAACTCATCATGGGATCTCCTCTAGGAATCTTCCTAGGCTCCGACCCGCACTATGGGTTATCCTGGTGGCCTCTACCAAATCCCAGCACCCATACTCACTTATGAGGAATCAAATACCTCTCATAAGGACAAGATAGATGGCCTTGCCATTCCAGGCCTTCCCATCTCATCCCAAGTCTATACAAGCCCTTGTGTCCATGAGTGAGGCTCAATTATCTTAATTAATGTGAAAAACTCCCTAACTTCTAAGTATATCATTTTAGTTATCACTTGATTAAACCACCTCTCAAGGTTTCCCAGTTTACCTCTTTGGGCTCTGGCCCCTAGCAAAATCCACTCTTCTATTTATTTAAGGTTTAGGGTTTACGGTTTAGGGTTGCCTCCAGTGTTTGGAGAGGGATTTGACTTTTGTTGCCTCCTGTGTTGGAGTGGATTTTCATTCTATGTTCCTCCTAGAGTTGGAGTGGTTTTATCTTGTTGGTTTGCACTTGGGATTCCCTTGGTGATTGGTTTTGGTTTGGTATGTTGTCAAGTAGAAGAGTGGCTTCTGTTAGGGGCCAGAGCCCAAAGAGGTAAACTGGGAAACCTTCAAAGGTGGTTTAATCAAGTGATAACTAAAACAATATACTTATAAGTTTAGGTAGTATTTCACATTAATTAAGATAATTGAGCCTCGCTCATGGACGCAAGGTATTGTATAGACTTGGGATGAGACGAGAAGGCCTGGAATGGCAAGGTCATCTATCTTGTCCTTACGAGAGGTATTTGATTCCGCATGAGTGAGTATGGGTGCTAGGATTCGGTAGAGGCTACCAGGATAACCCATAGTGGGGGCCGGAGCCTAGGAAGATTCTCAGAGGAGATCCCATGACGAGCTATGTGATGACACTCTTTCTATGATAGTATTTGGCATTTGGTTTTATGTGTATGGTCTTCTTATCATACTCGGTATGTTTCATACTCGATCTATTTTATTTTTGGAAGTAATGTGACCTATGTCAGTGATGTTGGAGTTGTACTTGTGCTATCCTTATGGATGTTTGGTTTATGTGTTTGGTTGTGTTAGTGTGAGTTATCCTATGTCTAGGGGTGGATGGTCTTGTCTAGGATTCCTTGTTACTATCTCCTAGCACGAGGGGTGAGCCTTCGGATATCACATGGTTGGGTGGAACATGCACCTTAATCCGTTGGGTTTTCTTCTTGTTCGTGTGGACGACATTTCCAGTTGGAGAGCTCGTGGGATCCAGTTTCCCTTCATGCTTTATTCTTTTCCATTATTATTGTAATTTATTACCCCTCTTTGTATCGAGGTGGAGGCTGTAATTTGTAACCATGTTTATTGGATTTACCTCATTCGGGGAATGAGAGTTGTAACCTTATTTTAAATAATTGTTATTGGAACATGTGGTATCTCTTATGCCTTTGATGTAATTTTATCATGTATGGAATGTATGAGTATTTAATTTGTTAAGTAATTAAATGTTATGTTGCAATTCATGTTTCTTGTTTGGGTTTTAAGGTAATCTCAGTCTCGTAACCTTAGAGGTTGTTGGCAATGGATAGTGATCTTGCATGTTAATTATTCTTATGTTCGTTTGAGTAGTTAATTATTTTTTTAAAACTAATAGGAGAGATTTATATTATAAATTTTGATATAATAATACACCTTCTTTAAATATCTAAAGATGTCTTCCCACATGTGTCAAATTATTTTTCTCTAGCTCATTCCATTTCATTTGGACATCCATTCAGATCTATTTTTTATTTTAATTACAAATATCCATCTTCAATATTTTTTATGTTCGTTGTTATATCAGCAATAAATTTGTAATTAATGTTTTGTCTTTCCCTCTTTTCTACTTGGGTACATTTGTTGCCACCCATGATCAAGGTGCCCTTAGGGGATGAAATAAGTTAAATAGAATCTGATTATTATTGATGCAGTAAAAATGTTGTTATATTTTTTGTTGAGGTAAGGGAATTAATTACCCCTACAAGTACATAGATTAAATATAAATATCTAATTTAATGAGTAGACATCTTTAGATATTTAAACAGCGTGTATTATTATGATTGTTGATCTGAGCGAAGTCTTGTTGGTATTGTATGGGAATATTGTTATGATTGTAAATTTATGAGTGTACATTGTTAGTACTAATTTTTGCTTCCAGAGGCTAGGGAACTCTTTGATTGAGTTGTTTGTTCTATTTGGAGTGATTTTTCTATGTAAGTCTTCCATATGGGGTTTTCATTTAATTGTGTGGGTTGTCGTAATATGTTAGTCAACCATTGTATTTCCTTGGGTAGGGTGTATAGTTGTATCCGTTTTTTTACCCAGTTTTCACGAATGAGGATGGTTCGTGCCTCCTTTGGAAGGAGTGGTTTATGTGTTTGTTGCCTTCAGTGTTTGGAGAGGGTTTTGACTCTTGTTGCCTCATGTGTTTAGAGTGAGTTTTCATTTTGTGTTCCTCCTAGAGTTGGAGTGGTTTTATCTTGTTGGTATGCACTTGGGTTTCTCTTGGTGATTGGTTTTGGTTGGTATGTTTTCAAGTAGAAGAGTGGCTTCTTTTAGGGGCCAGAGCCCAAAGAGGTAAACTGGGAAACCTTCAGAAGTGGTTTAATCAAGTGATAACTAAATCAATGTACTTAGAAGTTAGGTAGTTTTTCACATTAATTAAGATAATTGAGCCTCGGTCATGGACGCAAGGGCTTGTATAGACTTGGGATGAGACGGGAAGGCCTGGAATGGCAAGGTCATCTATCTTGTCCTTATGAGAGGTATTTGATTCCAAATTAGTGAGTATGGGTGTCAGGATTCAGTAGAGGCCACTAGGATAACCCATAGTGGGGGTTGGAGCCTAGGAAGATTCCTAGAGGAGATCCCATGTCGAGCTATGTGATGACACTCTTTCTATGACAAAAGTTGGTATTTGGTTTTATGTGTATGGTCTTCTTATCATACTCGATCTGTTTTATTCCTAGAAGCAATGTGAGCTATGTCAGTGATGTTGGAGTTGTTCTTGTGTTATCCTTATGGATGTTTGGTTCATGTGTTCAGTTGTGTCAGTGTGAGTTAGCCTGTGTCTAGGGGTGGATGGTCTTGTCTAGATTTCCTTGTTACTATCTCCTAGCACGGGGGGTGAGCCTTCAGGTATCACATGGTTGGGTGGAACGTGCACCTTAATCCGTTGGGTTTTCTTCTTGTTCGTGTGGACGAAATTTCAAGTTGGAGAGCTCGTGGGATCCAGTTTCCCTTCATGCTTTATTCTTTTCCATTATTATTGTAATTTATTACCCCTCTTTGTATCGATGGAGGCTGTAATTTGTAACCATGTTTATTAGATTTACCTCATTCGGGGAATGAGAGTTGTAACCTTATTGTAAATAATTGTTATTGGAACATGTGGTATCTCTTATCCTTTGATTTAATTTTTCATGTATGGAATGTCTGAGTTCTTAATTCTGTAAGTATTTAAATGTTATGTTGCAATTCATGTTTCTTGATTGGGTTTTAAGTAATCTCAGTCTATTTTTCCCTAAGGCAGCGACCCCTAAAATTAAATAATAAAACTATGCATCAAAATCAAAATATTCACTAATTATAATGAATATATTAGGTTATTTATTATTTAATTGTTCGACTTAATTATATATATATGGAGAAGGTAGTGACCCCATGAGGAGGAGGCTTTTGCGTAGCCACCCCTACGTGGGAGCTTCGCAGCCCAGCAGGGGCTGTGTCCCTTGTTTGGGCTGCACAGCTCATAAGTTAGGTTAGGTTTTTAAAATATATATATATATATATAATTTGTTTCTTTATATAAATTTATATATATATATTTATATATATTACATATAGTATATATATATATATATATATATATATATATATATAATATATATTATATAAATATATATATATTATATAATATATATATATAATATATATATATAAATATATATATATATATGTATATATATATATATATTTATATATACAAATATAATGTGTATTTTCTTAATTATTTTATTATTATATATATATATGTATATATATATATTAAATAATTGGAAATATTTGTGAATGGAAGTTAAATAGTTGCTTTTTTTTGTTTAAAAAATAAATAATTTATATTTAATTACAGTGTTTCTTTAATAATTTTTATATTTGATGTAAAGATTAATTTCATAAGTGAATGATGTTATAATTTTTATAATCAAATGTTTTGATTGATTTAAAATTTAGTTTTGACTATTATGGATAATCGAGGAAAATAGAATTAAATTGTTAGATTTAAATTCCTCAATGTTACTCATGTAATCTATTTACTCTTGAGTGTTTGCAATAATGTTAATTTTTTTTTATTACGTGCAATATGCCATTGATGTGCTTGGATTTAGGAGATCCTAAAATAGGGTATTAAACTATCAAATTGTCTTTTCATTATGTGATATCTCTCTCTGTTTCTTGATGTTTGGAAAATAGGGTTATCTGTCTATGTAAGTCTTCCAGATGGGGTTTTGAATTACTTGGGGTTGTTGTAATATGTTAGTCAACCTCTATTTTTCCTTTGGTAGTGTGTATAGTGGTTTCCTATTATTTTACCCAGTTTTCATGAACGGGGATGGTTGTGCCTCCTTTAGATTAGGAGTGGCTTATGTGGTATGTGCCTCCTTTGGAAGGAGTGGTTTGTGTGTTTTGTATCCTCCAAGTGTTGGGATGAGTTTCGTTATATGTTGACTCCTAGAGTTGGAGTGATTGACCTTCTAGTTTGTATGCACTTTGACACCCTTGGTGATTGGTTTTGTTGGGTATGTTGTCGATAGGAGAGTGGCTCTTTGTGGGGGTCCGACACACAAAGGGACACCAGGGTAACTCACATAGGGTTTAAGTAAGTGATAAATTAAAAAGAATTAATGAAAAACTCCTAGACTAATTAAGATAATAAATGCCTCTCTCATGACTCATTCACTTTTAAGGTTTGAGATGAGACGAGAAGCACAGTTTGTATGAGGTTTTGGCGGCTGGTAGAGGCAAGCCAGGGTAACCCAAGATGGGGGTCTGGTAGCCTAGGAAGGTTGAGCCAGGGTAACTCATAGCAAATGTTGTGTGACACTCTTGCTATGTCAACCAGAAGTTAGTTGTTGTACTGCGTTGTTGATCATTGTTCTTTGGAAGCATTGTAACCCTTGTGTTGAGTGATATTGTGTTTGTAGTTGTTTCAGTTCAGTTGTGTTTTTTCCTGTGTCTTGAGGTAGATGGTCTTGTATAGGAATTCCTTGTTACTATCTCCTAGCACGGGGGGTGAACCTTCGGGTATCACATGGTTGGGTGGAACATACACCTTAATCCATTGGGTCTTCTTCTTGTTCGTGTGGACGAGATTTCTAGTTGGAGAGATCGTGGGAACCAGTTTCATTTCATGCTTTATTCTTTCTATAATTATTGTAATTTTATTACCCCTCATTGTTATCGAGGTGGAAGTTGTAATAATAATCATGCTTATTTTAAATATCTCATTTGGGGAATGAGTGTTGTAATTGTATTGTTAATTGATTATTGTTATTTAAAATCTTGTGGTATTTATTATTCTTGATGTAATTCATCTCATATGGAATGTATGTGTTCTTATTTCTCTAAGTAATTAAATATTGTGTTTTCAATTCATGTTTCTTGTTTGGGTTTCAAAGTAATCTCAGTCTCGTAACCTTAGGGGTTGTTGGCAATGTGTAGTGAACTTGCATGTTAATTATACTTAAACAAAAAAAAATTATTGTGTTTCAGTAGTTAATTGCAACTTCCCCTAGGGTTGTGTGGTGGGGCATTACATTTAATTTAAAACATGCAAACATGAAATTAGTTTCTCTTAATGAATATTGAATTTTTTTAAAGTTTAACAAAAGACCAAGCCCAAACATGAAATTTCCTCTAATTTTTAATTGCATTTCATGACAAAATGCATACTAACGACCATATGGTTATCACATGTACCCCTGACCGACTTTAAGCAAAATCAAAACAAGAATTGAGAAAACCCTAAACTAAAAAATATCTATAAAGGCAGGGAAGTCGAACCATTAGGATTCAACTTCCATGCCTTTATAGACATTTTTTTAGTTTATTCTCTAATCTCTATTTTTATATTTTGAACGCTATTATTTTATAATTGCGTTCTCAAAAATTATTTATTGAATATATGAAATTATATATTCTTAAATTAATGTTATAAATTAAACATTGATAAAATCAATGTTTTAATAATTTATTACCCCTCTTTGTATCGAGGTGGAGGCTGTAATTTGTAACCATGTTTATTGGATTTACCTTATTCAGGGAATGAGAGTTGTAACCTTATTGTAAATAATTGTTATTGGAACATGTGGTATCTCTTATCCTTTGATTTAATTTTTCCATAATTTATATTGTTTATAATTAATTTTTTAGTTCATTAACCATTAGTGATTAGTTAATTATATATATATTCTCTACAAATTTCTATAATTGGTACTTGTACATTTGACAGACTTGAGGTAATGAATTTACTTGTCCTATGTTGGCATTACCAAACTTCTCTTATCCTTTTTCCTTGGAGTGTGATGTGTCAAGAGAAGGTATTGGGGTTGTACTTATCCAAAATGGACATCACATTTCATATGAGAGAAGGAAGCTCCTAGATGCAGAGAGATTGTATTCCATCTACAAAACCAATCACCAAGGGAATCCCAAGTGCAAACCAACAAGATGAAACCACTTCAACTCTAGGAGGAACATAAAATGAAAATCCACTCCAACACAGGGGGCAACAAGAGTCAAAACCCTCTCCAAACACTGGAGGCAACAAACACATAAGCCACTCCTTCCAAAGGAGGCACGAACCATCCTCGTTCGTGAAAATCGGGTAAAACAACCAGATACAACTATACACCCTACCCAAGGCAATACAATGGTTGACTAACATATTACGACAACCCACACAATTAAATGAAAACCCCATCTAGAAGACTTACATAAACAAATCACTCCAAATAGAACAAACAACTCAATCAAGGAGTTCCCTAGCCTCTAGAAGCAAAACTTAGTACTACCAAAGTACACTCATAAATTTACAATCATAACAATATTTCCCATACAATACCAACAAGAATTCGCTTAAATCAACAATCATAATAATACACGTTGTTTAAATATCTAAAGATGTCTTTCAACATAACGATCTTTTCTCATAAAATAAGAACCAAAGTCCATATATACCTCATGTACTTAATCTTTTAACTATTCATATAAGTTCTAAACAATATAAATTTTATGAACCTTATCTATTCCTTGCAATCTGAAAAACAAACAACATTCCCCATTCACCATTTAAGGAAATGGAATACAAGAACTTTTAAATAACATTGTACCCATTATAACAGCATCGTAATAAAATAACCCTTTTCTTTACACATATTTAATATCATCAATTTTTCTCTAATTATAATCCATATAACTTAACCACGTACATAATCCTGACATTTAACAAATCATTTACAAGAACTTTAAGATTCCATCAAATCAAACAGGGCATTATAAACACATTAACCATATTCATTTCAATTACAACCCTAACCCTTAACAAATATTTAATCATTGCACTAACCTTAATTTCCAAAATACAATTAATTCCTTTTTTGCCCAACATCACGAAAGAGAGAAACTACATAACAAAAGGGAAATTTGTCGATTTAATCACCTACATTAGGATTTCCTAAATCCAAACCAAACAATGACATATTGCATGAAATCAATTTAAATAATTAACGTTAATTGAAGTCAGAAGCTTAAACTAATTGTTTTCTTCCAACTTCCTCAATTACAACTAATGATCAAAATTAATTTTCTAAAAAAATCTCTCTTATAAAATCAATGTTTGCAACATTAAATAAAATAACCCTCTTAAAATCAATATATTTAAATATAGATATATATTAAACATATATACAATTATATACTCAACGTATATACTATTATATGTATATATGTTTAAATATATATAAATATTATTTAAATATATTTTTATAAAAACCAATTCAAACTTCAGTTCATTTAAATCAAATCCCATTTAATTAAAATAAATAATAATAAAACATTTATTTAATTTATATATATATATATATATATATATATATAATATATGCATATTATATATATAGTATATATATATATTATATATTATATAATAGAAAATAAAATAAAATAAAAAATTAAAATACAATAAAAAAAACTAAAAAATCCAAACTTAGGGCACGCATGCCCCTCCCCACTGGCAGCGGCCTGTATGCTATGCACACAGTCCGCCTCCCTCATGGGCGGCAGCCTGTGTGTGAAGCACACAGCCCGCCTCCCTTTGGGGTGCGGCCTATGTGCGAAGCACACAACCTGCCCCCCCTAAGGTTGGGCGGCGGTGAGGCTGGCTTCCCCTGCCTCCCCACAAACAAACAAATAAAATTTCATTTTTTATATTTATTTTCAAAATAAAATAAAACCAATTTCCTCCCCTGCTTTGCACAAAATTTACTAGAAATTTTCAAAAAAAACATTTTCCAGAATGATCAAACATATTTATAATATATGTTTGCATATATATATATATATATAAAGAATGTATATATATATATATATATATATATATATATACCAAAGATTTCCATTTTCAGACAAACTAAGTAATTTTTCTATAGAAACAAAATTCACAGCAAGGAATTTTCAAACACAATTTCTTAATTTCCAATTTCTAAATTTCAAATTTATACAAAGGGGTTTCAAGATTTTCTTTTGTTTTCTTTCAATCCCTATTGTTTGAATTTTTCTGTTGTTTTCTTTGTCCATGATCTCCACAAAGGTTTTCAATTATAAAAACAAAACTTTAATTTATTTTCAAATAACATTAAATTTATTTTACATAGGCACTTTTCAAAACAACTTTAATTTTTAAAAACAAAACTTGAATTTCCAAAGGAATTTAATTATTTAATCTATTTCCAAATAACTTTAAATTTATTTTAATTGGAGTGAGAGATGTTGAATTTTCAAATAACTTTAAATTTATTTTACATAGGCAATTTTAAAAGCAACTTTAATTTTTAAAAACAAAACTTGAATTTTCAAAGGAATTTAGATGAAATTAGTTTGATTGTGGCATTTAATTTAAATATTTGAGTTTATTTAAATCAAATTATAATTTCATGTTTGCATCCCTTTTTTGTCATCTTTAAATGTAAATATAATTTAACATTGAGATAATTTATATTTTTATCAAAATTTAAACATTATTTTTTATTAAAACTATCAAATTTTAATATTTAAATTAATTTAATATAAACAAAATTTTTAATGATTTCAATGTTTTTTTTATATTATATATTCATATTTTTTACATTATAATAAAAATTTCAATTTTTATTTAATTGTAATAATAATCTAAATATTTAGTATCATGGGTTTGTTGGAATATGGTTGATGTATCTATTTTAACTGTTGTCTTGAATGAAAGTCTCTAAGCCCCTTTGAAAAAATTCATTTTATGTATTTGCTGCAATCTGTATGGTGTCCCATCTATTTATTGATTTCAGGTTGCAATATGTTCCCAATGTGTGAACTTTCCTTCACAATATCAAACAGACCCCATTCGGCCTGGAACGATGGCTCCTTCAGCTTGTATGGAAGAGGCATTAAGTTAAGGAGGTTGTGTGCCTTCTACATTGCTTTGATGAATGCTCATTTTACTGACTTGTTCCTTTTAGTTTCATATTTAGTTCCTCACTCTAGCACTTACAAAGCATTGGATAAATTGTATCCATCTTAAATGCCTCCTCAACCAAAGCTATGTTGTTTGCTCTACACTTCCAATTGAATTTGTTTGGAGTTTTTGAATAAAGACTTAATTTATATTTAAAGAAAAGACACTTCAATATATTAAGAAATAATACATATATATATGGTCCCATTATAGTTAGTTTTTTAGTAGTCATTTTTTAGTGTTTCATCACTTGCCAATTTCCCAAGTTAGTGCTAACCACTCTCAAGTGAATCCAAATGGCTCTCTAGCAACCATATCTCCCTCCTTTCTTGCCACATTGAATATCCATCACTAACCAACACAATCTATTAGTCAATCTCTCAATTTTGGGCAATCTTGCAAGATGCCATACCCCAAAATTGTTAAAAAGGGTATATTATTTTTCCCTTTTAAAAAAATAATTTATATTTTTATCAAACATTGATTTTCGCATAAAATTCCCATCGAAAACAACCTATCAAAACTTCAAAGATGACAATACTTAACATACCAGATGCCAACTGACGACACACTATGACCAAGGTGATGACTTGGCACAGAAAACCTCGCTACTATCTCCCAATCAAATACCGTTGGCCAATGGACATGCTCAAACCTGCAAAACCAGGTGGATTCGATGTCATGTACCTGCAGTCTTGCAACCAAAATGAGTGTTGTACATGCATATAACATAGTAGAGACACCATGGAGAGGAAATCGCAGACTCACAGGGTGCTCGCATGTGAGTGATGTAATCCCGTCCCCTTCACCAATACAATATTACTAACTGACACCTCTAACATCAATAATATAATCCAAAGCATAAAGCATCATTAATTCAAATATATGCTAAGCTAATCCAAAGCATGCCATAATGATAACATCAGAATAAAATACCATCACATCAAAATATAACGTTCACATTGCTTAACAGTTAGCAGTCAAAAGTAACCAAGTACCAAAGTCAAAGTGCTAATAGAAACAAAGCATAACAAAGAAGACAGTCTTATAAGTAGTTTCAACATCATATCCATAATACTCTAGATATCCTTCCATCTATATTTTCCAGATACCATAATTAGTTCCATCAAGCCTAGGACATTCAAAAGTGATCATTCTCTCCATCCCGAACCATCCTTAAGTGGTTAAGCTTCTTTCCAAGGAACCAAGCTTTGATACCAATTGTTGAACAAGACAATTGAGAGGGGGTAAATCAGTTGTAACAAACTTTAACCTTTGAGAAATTTCACCAGAAATTAAATCAATTACAAAATATTTATTCTACTAGTATCATTAATCATTAAGTGTAAAACCAGAAATTGAAAAGCATCACACATACACAATAATACCAAATTTACATGGAAAACCCAATGAGGGAAAAACCATAGTGAGGATTAGCTCACAATATATAGAATATCAAAACTGATTAAAAAGGCTCAATACCAGAGAAGGCTCACTGCCAAAATAGGACTCATTGTCCATATCAAGACTCACTATCCAGATCAAAACTCACTATCCAACAAGGGTTAACGACTTGGAGGGCTCACTACCACATAGATACAAAGAAGATAGAAGAGATCTGTTACAAAGAAAAAAGCAGTCTCAATGCAACAGAGATTGCCACCATGATTTTCTCAAACACTTGTAGACATGCATGAATGATTTAGTAGACCTTCATCTCACTACTTCCAAATACTCATCAATTAGACCTTGCGCTAATTTGCACCAACTTGCATTACATACACATGAATTTGCATCTATCTTGCTCTATTTATTTCCACACCTTTCACCAATATCTCATATTGTATTTATACCATCTTCAACTTTGAAACATATCCAAAGTCGGCCATACAAATTCAAATTATGTCAGCACCAAAACATTCTAGGGTGGAATTAGAATGATGGTGAGCCAAAAATACGCTTCAACACACTTCCATAAGCTTTGAAAGTAGTGCTAAACACAAGGTATGCCAAACCAATGTAAAACACATAAATCAATTAAGCGCACACAACCTTAACATGATCCAATCCTTCCAGATGGAAAAATTATCTTCAACATGATCATATTAGCTTAACTCTAGAATTGCAAGTCATAAGACTCGAATAAGAAGAAATCTAGAGCAACTACATTTCTCCCAGACCTCAGCCAGATACATTGAAAAAAATAGTTCACAACTAGTGAACATAACTCGCATTGTACAGTGATCTAGAAGCCAAAATCCTAGATATAGAAACTTCCAACAACCATGATCAACATATCTTAACCACATGAACATAGGAGCAAATGCCGAAGAAAAACCCAGAGCAACAACTAAACACTTGCAATCTTTTCCTTTACAATTTTCTCAATATTCTCGACATATACAACCAATAACCATTATCCATGACATCAATGACAACAACAACTAGTTGAGAGATAGTTAACCAATTGACATCAATGACAACACTTTCATACTTGCAACACCTCTCTAGTATTGTATTCACTATATTTTGACTCAAAATAATCAAGGGTTATTTATAAGTTGTCATATCACATCATGTGTTTATATTATGGATGTTGAAATGTTAGCTTCTGTTTAAGGAATGGATTAATATTCCTTTCAGTTATTTATCAAAGATTGTGTGAATGGCAATGCAATAGAAATTTTTAAGTAGTTTGATAAGTGTTGTTCTTTAAAAATGATGCAAAATCATATATCAAATTTAATATCCTGGAATACAATATAAAATATCACAATTTCATGGAATACAATATAAAATATCAACTACAATTTGGAAAATGATTCATGAAGTGTAGTATAAATACCTAAAAGCTGCTAATTCACTTCTATTTCCCAAATAAAGTTAGGGTCTTCAAACTGATGTTCAACTTGAGATAAAGTAAAAGAGTCATATTGATTCCAAGTTTGGTCTTCATTTTCTTCACCCTACGTATCAAATTCAACAGTCATTGTGTTACTGTTATTTGTCCCACTATCAGTGCCACCAATACCAGTGTTTGGAGTGTTGCACAACCCTCTTCTTTTGCATATGGACCTCCAAATTGTGAGTTCCCTTTCAAAATTAAATTTTTTGACATTATACGTAGTTCCTTTCACCCTCAAGCGATTTTCCAAATTCTTGTCTAGTTTGTTTCTTATCTTTGATTTCAAAAATGCCAATGAATTGAAAACTATGTTATCCTCCACCGACCCCAATATCATTGTTTGACAAAAATTAGCAAGTTTGAAATATTTTGATATCAAACTACAAAATATTTCACTCTAACCTAAGTTCGTATTGATCCCGGTTGAAAGGGATTCTCCATGGAATTAAACTAGTCCATCATACTTCTTGCAAAATTCTTACATTGTTGTCTAAGCTTATCTCCATTTATAATTCCTTCTATTGTATGCTCATTGTATTTTACACTTTTTGAAAAGTGTTTGACCAAGATTTTTCCCTTTATCATGAAAATTGGTTGGGCTATCTCGGTTTATCCAAAATTGATGACACACAATACCCATGGCTTCAAGTATTTCTTCTTGAGGGAATATATTATAAATCTCTATGGAAAGAAGTTTTGAAATTTCCTTCAAATTATCACCAACAATTAACAATGTCGTTAAAAGCTTCCTTTGTAATAGGTACTTCTCTAATAGAGTGCCTAACTCTCGTACAATGGTACATTGGTATCTCAAATCCACGTACACAGATACGTAAGTACCCACTTGCATTAAACTATAAATAATTATCAGGCTAATTCAAATCTATAATTTTTTACCACATGAAAAATTTGGGCTTTTAGAAGTTAGTTCTAGATATAGATGATTGAGTTCCATGCATATATTTCTACGTAGTTTGGCATATTCATTAATATACATAGTTCTATCTTGGGCTTTCTTCACAAGATTGTTCATTTAATCCAGTATGGGGAGAAGACTAGCTAAAGTCAAGAGTGTATCTATATCACTTAACCTATGTAAGAGGTTAGGAGATTTGTCTACTGTGTTGTGATGCTCATACACTACTCCAATAAAGGATTGATATTATGAAAGAACTCGTTGTGTTGGTCCATGCAAGGAGATCCATATGGTATCAACATCCTTAAGAAGTTTGTTTCATGTTGTTATTCCCTGTGAATTTTTTTGAAATTTCATGAAGTTTTTGGGACTTTGGCAGAAGTATGCATAGAGCTTGTGGACAATATTTCAACTTTTGATATTGTAGGAAACTTGCTTACAATTCTAAATGCTAAATTCATTATGTGGGTCATACGGTGAATTCCAAGCATGTATGGTGCACAAGTAGTTTGTAACTTTGTGCAAACACTAGTCCTGTGAACTTGCATTATTGTAGCTCCATCAACTCCTACACACACTAGCTTTTTGGCAATTGTCAAGTCATCCATACCTGCAATTTCATTCAAAGATTTCTTGACTAGTTCAAATAGATTTTGTGATGTTGAAATATCCTTCATTTTATGAACATAGAGAAGATGAGCTTGGCAGACATATTTTACAATATACACACGCATATAGACCCAAGAAGTATTATCTACCATAGTAACTTCATCTAATTATAATGAAATGAAGTTTGACTCATTTACTTTCTCCTTTAAATCTTGCTTTTCCACTACAACAAGACAGTTTTCCCATTCCCATCCAACGTTTACTGACCAATGTGCACTAGGAAAGTGAGGAACACCCAAAAAAGATAATAAATTAAAATATTTTGGGTAGTTTGTCATTGGACGCCCTCTAGACAAAATATGAAAAACAAAACTCATCTAAATAGTTTTTTCCAATTGTGCTCCTTGCATTAATTTTCCAAATTGATCCTCAATTATACCTCCACATGCAGCAAGCTTCAACATTCTTTGCTTATTCTCTTCATATTATGTGGCATACTTAACATGAAGACATTCTTCCTTTGATTTCCATCATACTATTGATTGTTCCTTTCTGTCTATGATTCTTTTTTCATAAAATTTACCGATATACTTTTCTATAGTGTCAAGCTTTACCTACAACTTTTTGTCTCTTTTACATTTCCATCTATAAATAAAACACTTTCATTATGTTGGAGTTTCATCTTTGTTTTCTTTCTTCATTGGTATAATGAATGGGTAGTTTGACACCCAATCAAGCTGAAAATTTCCTTTTCATTTCCCACTCGCACCCCACTTTTAATTTTCCTTTTCTTTTCTTGCTACCAACATCATCCAAGTCAATTATCTCATTCTGGCTAACTAGGGTATCCCTTGAAACATCTTTTGTGGTATTTCCATCCTCATTTGACTCATTTAACTCAATGACAATCTCACCTTGACCTTTTGGTGGAATTTTGATGGACTGAGAGGCATTTTGATGGCCTCCCAGTCCCTTCACCACCTTGAGGAGTCTTACTCTTGTTGCAAATGATGCTTAATATATTGTGTTAAATGTCTAAGATATTGACAGGGGGTGAATCAATATCTTCTTAATTTTTTTGATCAAATACCATCCAATTATTCCAATGCACACAATAGCAAAGATAAGTAAAAGAATTAACAGAACATGAAATCACATAACACATGAACACCAGGATTTTTACGTGGAAAACCCAAAATGGGAAAAACCACGGTGAGTGTTAGCTCACAATATAGCATAACCAGTTATAAGATATTAAAAAAGGGTGGCTCACTGCCAAGACTCACTGTCCAAAAACAAAGGCTCACTTCCTATAGAATTACAATGACAAAAAAATGGCTTACAACTAGAAAATGAACTGATAGAGTACACCTAGTGAGTGCAGATTCAGTTCCAATGAAGCTCAATAAACTGATTTGACACACTTCATCATATTCACTCTTCTTCACATTCACATTCACAACAAAACAAAAAAGTCTTTTTAAACTTCAAAGATTATCCAATATATATATCTAATCTCTCCACAAGTATCAATTAGGTTGACCTAATTGGATGCACTTCGTATTTACCAAAAATACAAACTTGTCAGCTTCAAGCTTTCACAAAATATTCTCAAGAGGTAATTCACACATCCAACACGATTCATCAAGTTTCCATAGACCTAAAATATGTCTCACATATATCTGCATAAAAAAAATTAATTCACCATTACACAATACATCCATTAGGTTGGCCAAGGATAGATCTAATAGCACAATTGCAAACACCAGTGTAATGTCGATACATCATACGAGCATATGGATATGTGAGATCTTGAGAGTACGTGCTCTTGATGTCTACAAACCACTTCCCAAAACCACAAGCAATAGAAATCACAAGAAAACAAATGTGGACCAAAATACTAGAGGATGTAAGAAAAATACTGATTTAGATACTGGACCAGAATACCAAAACAACTTCAGTCTTGATCTTGCAATTGCAACTCATATATCATGGTGAAATCAATGACAACACAAAAATTAAAAAATGAGATGTTCTTCATTTTTCCAACAATATCCCCCTTTGTCATTGATGGAAACATGTGCCAAAAAGAATATTTACAGAACTCCTTATTTACAACACTTCTCCCCCTAACACCAACATTTCACCATTCTTCACTCCCCCTTTTATATCAAGGACAAAGGGTGTCCCAAAAATCACTAAAAACATTAAAACAAAGAAAACAAAGAAACATGTATCAACTAGAGGATGGTGAGCCTAGAAGCTCCTTTAGAATACCTTCCCAGACTGATTTTCCATTCTCCCAACTATCCTTTGTGGCAATCAACATCTTGTTCAAAGATTCCAACTCTATCAGAGTTTCTTCTATAATAACTGAAGTATCAGGATTCAAGTTTATCTTCTTAAGTTTTTATGTGCAAGCTAGTGCCTTGCCAATTAGATTGAATTCAATTCTTACCATGTCATTTAATCAATCAAATTTTATAATAATTTCTTGCTTCTACTTATGCAAAACAAAGAATTTTTCTTTATGCGCAGAGATGGTGTTCCAAGTTGAACTGTCTCTATCTTTAGATAGGCTATAAGTACCAAAGATGACTGTCAGTTGAGACTCAATGGAGTCCATAACAACCTTAATATTTTGAGAGGCATCCGACCACTTCAAGTAATAAGCAAGGACAACATTAGCTTCTAACTCACAAACCTTCACGACTTCTAGATTCTTTTCAACTCTTGAGTGTGCAAGAGCACACTTGTCATGTAATGCCAATAACCTTTTCTTCGCCAATTTCTTCTCAACCTTTTTTTTTGTCTTTTCACTTAGCCTGAAGGTATACTCCTTGAGAGAATCTAGCAATAATCTCAAATTTTCAATAGGAGTGAGAGATGTATCAATGGATGCACCAGGTATAAATTCCTGCAATTCCTTAAGAGCATCTTCTACAAGTTCTATTTCTCTTTGATGTGATTCAAGAATTTCCTTCCTTCCAGATGCTTGCATAGCATCTCCTAACATCACTTTATGCACTTGAGACATCTTCTCCATATCCACAAACCCTTCAATCATGGGAAATTGTAGAAGCTCCTGGGGAATTATTGGCTGAAATATGATTTGCTTGGAAAGAAAACCTTTCAGAACATCATTATCAGAGGACAATTCTCTAGGAATCTTAAGTGACTTTACAATTTTCTTTTCACTTTCTTCATTTTTCCCATTAGATTCTTCATTTTTATTTCCTTCATTTCTCTTTTCCTTCTCTTCTTCCTCCTTTACTTCTTCCATTTCCTCTTCTTCCTCTTCTTTCTTTTCTTCCTTTTTTTCTTCACCTTTGTCTTTATCATTATTTTCCTCTTCATCATTTCCATCCTTTTCATCTTTATTCTACTCTTCCTCTTGATTTTCTTTTCCTTCTTCAACATTTCCTTGTTCATTATTGCCTTTTTCTCCTTTACTGTGCTCTGGAGGAGCATCATTATGCTTTTCAGGCTCAACTTCACCTTCATTTTTCTTTTCACCTTCCAAAATATCATTTCCACCACCAGCGTCAATTTCAACATCTAAATTTCCAAAAATATCTTCATTACCTATATTAGGAGAAATATTCTCCTTAGCATTTTCAGCAACAACATCTTCATCAGCCTTAAGCATGCCATATTTTTTGGTTGTATCTCGGATAACTTTTTTTGTTTCCTTCCTTACCTTCTTTGTCACCTTTTTATTTCTTGTCATCAACGCGCTTACTCTACTCTTCATTTGAAACATTTCTACATAGATCTTCTTCAAAGATTTCAAATCATCCAAGGTCAAGGAAGATCCAATCTTATTATATGCAACATTTATGATTTTCTCTTCAAATTCAACAACCTATGATCTCCTTTTCATCAGAGCTTCCCACATTCTTTGAGGTACATCTTTTCTTATATCATCCCACTTAACTTCTAAGATGATAACATATTGAATAACAACTAAAAGCAAGGTTTTATTATCTTCTTCTCCAACCTTATCATAGTATTCAGTTGTAGGTTGAAGCATATTCTCAAAATGTAGCAAGGAATTACGGGCTGCCTTTAGCTTAAAGTGGGGACCAGAACTTACCGGTATGTCATATTCTTTTCTCTGGCCAGTAGAGGTTTCAACCAATACCTTAAACTTCTTTGATTTTGGTTTGGTGTGCAATGAACACCAAATTTTTTCTCTTCTTCATCATCAAAAGATGATACATGTACTCTCTTGGGACCAATAGCTTCTATAGAAGCACCCTCACCAAAGCGTAAACCTCCTCTTCTTCTCCTAATTACTAGCTTTGCATCATGATCTTCTTCTTCATCATCTCGATCATCTATAACACTGAGGTTGTTGCTTTCTCTTTCCTTCCTCTCTTTGCAGGAGCTGTCGGAGGAGTTTATTTCCTCTTCCTAGATCTAGTGGTTGGTCTAGAGGAAACAAGACCTTTTCTTTTATCGACAACACTAGGCTCAATCTTTGCTAGAGGGGCTATGGAGGATTTTGTAGAGGTAGTCCTTCTAGATCTCCTCGGGCTAAATGATTCTGCGTCCCTTTGCTCTCCCCTAGCCCTTCCAAGAGCAATCTCTTCATCAATAAATCTAGCCTCTTTAAGCTTTTTCTCCACATTCTTTCTAATTTTGGGCTTCTGCTGCTCCAGATGAATCTCCATAGAATTTTCAACATCTATCCCAATCCTAGGTTCATTGGGATCCTTCAAATTCTTCAACAATAATTTCACATAACCTTCAGCTTCTTCTTCTGCTACCTCATATCCTAGAGGCTGAATCTAGATGGTTCAATGTTCTACAACCTTAATTATGCATTCATTAGAGGAAACATGGAATATGATGTTGTCTTTATACTTCTCAACAATTTTCTTCGAAATCCTTTCCCTTTCGTTCATGTTTCTTTTGAATACAACAAATAATTTTGTTAGAGCATCATCTTGAGCATCCAAATTACCTATACTATGCATATAATCAAAGATTTGATGTCGTACTGGTCTGGATGAGTCCCAATGTACTTCTTCATTCTTTCCTGAAAGTCTCTTCATGAAATAAAACAATAGACATACAATCAATGAACCAAACTTGAAAGCATACTTCCTCTCCTTCGTCGACTTCAAGTTCTCAAACAACTACAACCAAAGAAGCTCACATAGATCATAATCAGCACCGTTTACAACCATATCAAAGCCAATATAAATTGTTGTAGATGGAACAAAGTTCTCTCTATTTGTGAAGTATATTTTATGACCGATCATGATAGCTACATACTTCACAGTTGGATTAGTAATGGTCTTCATTGTTAAATATCTCTTATCGTATGTGGCTCCCGTAAGTTTTGTTACTACTTCATTCTCATAGATTTCAATACAGGAATTGTACCTTTATCCTAGAGCCTGGTAATAGCCCTAATCACCTCCTTAGGTGCGACCGATTAGTCCACAAGAATTTATCATGGATTCTACTTAGGACTGATTTCACAAATTTTTCATCATAGTTGAAGTTGGGAAAATTGTTCCATTTATCCAACCTCTTTTCAACCAAGTTCAAGTACTTAGGTTTTATCAATAAATCATCACCAGTAAGCTCCTACTAAATCTCAGTCAACTTTGAGCGATCGTATTCCTCAAACTTTACTCAAATATACATCTGTGTATCCTTGGTTAGCATCACTCCATGAGGGATTGATGAGAATGCACCCATGGGGTCATCTTCAAAAAAATTTGAGGAATACTTTCTATAAGAGGGCCTTGGCCTCTCTGACACTTTAACAACTATAGGGGTTTCCATTCTTCCAATTTTGAACTCAAACAACTTAAACAATGCAAAATGCAACTACATAAAAGATAAAAATACCTTTTTCCTTACAATGAACCACAACTAAGGTTTGCATAGCTCGAGGTCCAATTCTCTTCAAGAATGCTCCAAAATATCTTCAATTTCTCCAAATGCACGAATGATCAAAATTCCTTAAACATTTCCTTTATAAAAAAATCATCTGCCCTAATTCATATTAAATGCAACAGATTTCAAAAAGTTGCTAAAAACTCTTTTACACAGACAAACCCTAATTCACTTCACAAAAGATCATCCCTTCATTTTCCTACTAGTTCCACTACTGAATTTGACACCATTTTCCAGCGGACATTCGTCGGTCATTCGACAAATATTTATTGGAAAAGTGACGAAATGACTAAAACATTTTCATCACTATTTTTTCATCGCAAGTTCGATGACGAATTAAACGTCGAAATAACAAGGCAGATTCGTCAGTCATCGACATCATCAAATGAGTCGGATGTTCATCGGAATATCGACAACTTTGTGTATCCACCGATGAATTACAACCAAAATGAAATTGCAATGGCTCTTATGAAGCGTTGAAAGAACACCAAAAGTTTGTCGCATTTTGAAGAAATGGGAAAGTATTTACGATAAAGCCTTCGTCGCAACTAAGCAACTTTGTCAGACCTTTTATGTGATTCGTCAATGGCGTTTGTCGAACTTGCGACAAAATGGGCAAGGAGTTATGACAAAGCCTTCATCGCAGCTAAGTAACTTCGTGGACCTTTTTTGTGATTCATCAGTGGACTTCGTCGAAATTGTGACGAAATGGACAAGGAGTTACAACGAAGCCTTCATCGTAGCTATAGCAACTTCGTCGGACCTTTTCGGTGATTCGTTAGTTGAGTTCGTAAAAAATTTGACAAAACAATGCAATTTTTTTAAAAAAAAATATTTGTTGAAATGTACCATCGGTGAGAGATCAATTAAGTCGCGTCCCTTCTTATTAAAATATTGGGCAATTATTTTATTCGATCATTTTCCATGTTTATTAGACAACCGCTGAGACGTCATGTAGTTTTGCCGATGCCTTGAGTCTCTTCGACAGTCAATATTACATATCGCTTTGGTGTCACACAGTCTCACCGATGTTCTGAGTCTCACCGATAGCTAATAGATCATATGTCGCTATGGTGTCATGTAGTCATACCAACATTCTGAGTCTCCCTAAGAATTATTCCTTCGTATCTATCTCAATCGAGCCTCTAAACCCTTCAGAGCTATCAATTTTTTCACTAACCTATTATGCACAAAAGTCAAATTCTAGAGTTATGCCACCACTAAAAATAGAAGAAACTGAGCTTTGAAACCAAATCCACACACAACACAATGCGGTATTCATACAAAGCCATACAAACAAACTAAACTCAGAACATTGGAATGGAAACAACTACAAATTATGATGCAGAGCATGGATTCAAGGTATAAAGAAATATTTTCCTGCCACCATAGTGAAAAGTTAGCACTTTCTTTCATCTTTTCACATTGGTTTAATGCTTCAAACGATACATTTCTTATATTGAAAAGTGCATTACCTTATTGAGCTTCTCTTTGTTTTGAGAATAGTTTAATATTCTCTACTTAACAGGGCCAACCACATGATGGTGGAAGCTCATTTGGCCCCTTCCCCCCCCTTCACATCACTCTAAATTCCCCATACCAAATCATATAACATTAATCATTCATTCATCCATTAATAACATATAGCATTCATTCATTCATCCATTAATAACATATAACATTCATTCATTAACATATAACATTCATTAATTAACATATCCACATTCATTCATTAACATATAATATTCATTCTTTCAGTTTTTACATATTATCAAAAATATGGTTGTCATGATATGATTACAATCACTTTTTTTTCTTTTTTAAAGCTACAAAAATCTGAAGTGGAGTATCATTTTCTAAATCAATATATGTCCCCCCTTTAGTTGTTCTACCCTCTGTTGGTGATCTTAATGTATGCCTAGTCGTCTGCTCATGATGTGGACGCCACTGCAAGGGAGGTCTGCTACAATAAGAAATAAATGTTAAACTGATATATTTTATTATTATTGTTACAAGTATTTCATTAATTAAAAGAACATTAGAGTGGTTCTCTTTACCTGATGGGTCCACATCATGTTCCTGAACTTTTGTTATAGACTCATGCTCAACATGTTGAACACCCTCTAAATCTTGATCTATGGTTGAAACACAAAAGGTTACATTAATTAATACACTTGAAATTAAATATGTTCAAGAGAACATGAGAGTGGTCATCTTTACCTGATGGGGCCACATCATGTTCCTGATCTTCTCTAGCCTGATCATGCTCGATCACACTCTACATGCTCTAAAGTTCAAAAATGAAAGGTTACATTAATTAATACACCAATTGCAATTAAATATGTTTAAAAGAACTTTAGAGTGGTCCTCTTTACCTGATGGGGCCACATCATGTTCCTGATCTTCTCTACCCTGATCATGCTCTACATGCTCTAAAGTACCGAGATGCACACCATGACCTTCATCTGCAGGTTGTGCTCCACCCTCACCAGGTTGCATTCCAATGTCATGTGCAGTATTATCAATGCTTGAATGTTTAAAACAAATAGGCATGTAATTACTTTATGGTGGAAATTAATATTGAATAGATTGCACAAGTATTCAATTTTAAATAAACTTTATTGAGTTTATTTACCTATGTCAGATGTAGTGGAAGGTTGTGTTTTCCCAGTCAAAACTCTTAGGTGTTCAGCCAAGGCTCCATAGCCTTGCTGGAAGGCAATCTTCAGGTCATCTTCTATGGGAACTCTATTGAATTCAAAGCCCTACATTTTTGCATAAGATCATGAATTTTGCTTCTATAGTGTGATAAAACCAAAAAAAAATTCAATTTATTATTTGGATACTATGTTCATATTTATATGATACTTACATTCGTGTGGCTAATTTCCTTATAACCACTCACAGTTTGTTTTTAGAGAAGCTTTCTTAAGGACCTTGGTTCGGTTGAATTTTTATCACCGAACAACACAACTAAATGATCAATGAGCTCATCTTTTAAATCTTGATTTTGGGCATTCCACCATATGCGTATGGTGGGGAAGAGCTCAATGTAATATCACTTAGATGTTTATAAAAAACATCATTTCCTGCAAAATGATCATGGGATCAATAGTCTAAAAAGAGCGATCAATAAGTAAATTTCAATTGGATTATATATAATAATAATTAAAATATTTTAAAGTACCTGGGACCTTCTCTATCTTTATGGGAATGAAATCCTTGGTCACCACAAGTGTGACCGACAATGTTCTCGTACTAGTAATACGAGAAGATCTAGGAAATCCTACTAAAACATCAACAATACTAGTGGCCTCTGCATCCCCAGGTACATGTCCTAACGCATGTTCTGGCATGTGTTCACTGCCAGAGGGTGCATTAACAGATGTCTGCAGAGTATGTGTTGCTGATATTTCAAACAAAAATATAGGCACAGATGATGGGGTTAGATGATGTGATGTATGCGTAGGAAGATCAGGATGGACACTTGTACCAACCCCTACTCCTCAGGTAGCACTTGCAGTACCCTGATCATGACCAAGAGCATAATGAGGAGGCAAATAACCCTGTAAAAATAACACATATTTTAGTTCATGACATAAAAGAGTACAAAATATAAAACCATGAATGAACTTATGTTATAATTAAAGACCTCATGAAAGCTTACTTGCAAGTTTTTGTAATCTCTCAGTGAATATTTTAACCCTCTCTCTTATCTCATCTGTTTGAAGCACTATGAATATCAACTTAACCATTTCTTCATTGCATTCTTTTTGGATCTTCTTTATCGTATCAAGAGGGTTTGGTGAATAAGCAATGTCATCATCACAACTATGGACTATCCCCAATCAATACAACAAGAATATTAAAAACATTATTGAAATTAACCCAATAAACTTATGAAAAAAATATAATAATAAAACATTTTGCTTGTATCTAATTTGTACGATTACAATGAGGTAAACCTATTGGGTGGAAGCGCCTGAAGATAAATCACGATCTGTGCTCTGGGCTAGGGCCTTCTCCGTACGATCAATGTTCTGCTGTGACAAAAATTAAATATAAAAAAATATTACCGAAATGAAACCAATAGACTTACGAAAAAAAACATAAGAATGAAATGGTATATTGGAGTCATTAATTGGATGTTGGGTAAAATGGTACATAGTACGTACCACCCCAATAGTAACTGTGTTTGTAACTAAGTGATTACAATTGTAATTTATTAGCAACTCTTCCCCTGCAGTTATTGATTTTATCACACATACAAATACACGGTTTCCCTCGCGCGCCTCGAATATGCAATTGGGTTGCTTATTTGTTGACCCATGTCGTGTATTGTTTATAAACCCTACAATATTCCTTGATGATTTTGGCCTTCCATCAATGTACATAGCCACTCCTTTATTTTGATCCTTATCTTTTAATTGTATATAATTTGCTGACAGTGCATACCTACGCATACTTCGTGTATATCGAACTAGCTGCATCCAATATTTGTAACTGTAATAGGGCTCGACATACTCCATCAATACAGTAACTTTGTCATAATAGAGCTTTATGTCGTCCATGCAAAATAGGCCCAAACCATGTAATGACGATGGTGATATGCAATATATCCTCTCGTTGACACAAAAATTAGTGTATATTGGAGGAAGTTCCTTGGGTACCCATTGTTTTCGTAGACGTTTGTACCTCAAGGGCACCTCAACATTTCCTATGCTCTCATCATCATAAGAACATGACCCCCCTTTAGCAAGAAAAAATTCCATGCGTTTACAGAATTTTCTTCTAATCTTTTGACCTCTAGTTGATCTTCCTCTTTTAGACATACTACATGTCTTGCTTTCCTCTTCTCTTCCTGAATTTCCATCGCTCGAGGAAGACAAATCTGAAAAATGCCTATTTGGTGGTACTTGCACTCACAAGGATGTTGGATGAAGTTCTTTCATGGTGATGTCATCCCAAGGTTACATTATGATTAATCTATCATTTCATCGTTAGAATTTCATAGGTTATAGAGTAATCAAGTCTTGATAGATTGCAAGCTATTGTTACTACTGTCCAAATGTGTCCATCACAAATCAAATCTACTTAATGTTTTAACTCCTAAACTTTGTAACAAGTGTTACATGTGACTATGGTCCACCAGTTACACAACGAATGCCTCAAATGTATTCTCTAATTGTAATCAAAGGAATTTTTCTCCTCATTCAAGTAAATAAACTTGAAGGGAAACACTACCAAGTGGTTTATTGGACACCTACATGACTAAAAATAGCAGTAAATTTACATTTAATTTCCATATGTCTAAGTGGTTAACGGGGAGGGAGTGTGTACTAGGCCTGGTTAAGTCATCATAAGTTTACGCTTTGGCAATAATTTTTTTAAGTCATATTAAATCTTCCTATGTCTAATTGCTAGGAGATTTTTGGTATGTTTTAAGGTAGGATGATTGATGAAAGAGCCCAAAGACTAGCCTTTCTCAATGGTATCCAGGTACACATAGCAGCGGTCTTCTCTTATACGGTTGGACATGATTTAAAGAACTTAGCTAGGAATTATTCATTTAACTTAAGGTTTTCTCATAATGCCATCATTGGAAAAGTATGATCAAATTCTTCTATTATGAAGAATTGGTCTATGTGCATCTAGTAATCAGTATAAATGTTTGTAAGGATAAAATGACTAATTGCATCAGGTAGGAGAGAATCAACTTTGAGTTCTTCAAAGATTATATTCCTCTATTCATAATTTTTAAGGGTTGTGTGTGGAGGAGGTTATCACTACCAAGAAGGGAGGAGACCTTTCCTTGTATTCTTTTATAATTTTCATTATTCTTATTTATTTTACACCTACATTTACAAATACACATACATATGCATTTACTGTTTTTCATTTATTTCTCATGTAGTTTAATAGTTTGATGATTTCATATTATATGTGTTGAAGACTTTAGAATTTCAATTACATTAATTTATGGATATGTTGTATCTATAACACTACAAAACCATATGCTCTTTGCATTTACACTTTCATTTAGAAATACACATTTATATACATAGATATAGATTTCTCTAATGATATGTTGCATTTATCGTTCTAGGAGAGCATCCAGAATTGCATTTACATTTACATTTAAAAATACATATACATACATACATACATACATACATACATACATACATACATATATATATATATATTTGTGTGTGTGTATGTGCGGTGTGTGTGTATGTATATCATTTATATTTAGTGTTTAGAAACAAGCCATTAGGTCTAGACATGGATAAAAATTCATAAAATCAGATCTCCCATACATGTTTTGTTGAAACCTAGGCTTGAACCTCTCATTTCACATGCTTTAATTCACAAAAATATTGAGGACAGCAGCTATACCTTCTTTATTTCTCATCCTACACCCTATTCATGCATCCTACAATTACAACAGTATCCATGGGGCCTCTTACACAAGCTACAGTAATCACAAAAAGTGTAAGAGCCCCTTTATATCATGTTTGGACTATAAAACCCTCAAAAATAGGGTAACTTAGATTATGATTTGTTGGTGAGTTGTATGGAAAAAATCATTAGCACCAGCTCATTCTTGGAGTCTTTTGAAAGAGAATCGAATCAGGTGGTAGTTAAGTACAAACCTTATAGTATCAAGGTGAATGAGGTGATCAATTTTGATTGGCTAACTGATGAAGAGTACCAGAAATGGGTAAATGTATATTTAACTGAGGAAGAGTGAAAAGGAGAAGGCTGCTAACGGTTGACAAATCAGCTGTTGCAGTTACAACAGATTCCAATTTTGTTTTTTGGTGATAGTCTAGGCATGAAATTCTTGAAGTTTTTTGTTGCTGCATCAACCATTCTCAGCAGGCATGATGAGCAAGAAGATTCTCTGGGGAGATTGTTGTTGTAACAAATTTTTAGAATATCACAAGGCAGTCTAATTGGCTGGTGACACATGTGCTTTCTAGCCCGATGCTTGTTTTCTTCTTTTTTTTCTATAAGAATGATTTCAAGGCCAGAAGTTAGGGTTAGCAAGTTAGATATTTTTGGTCAAGTCTAGATGAAGTTGCAGAGAAAATTGTAAAGTCTGATGGTTTTAGGGAGAATGCAATTTAGGTTTTGAGTCATTCTGTAGTAGGTTTTCAATTCATGGGGATTTGATATTTTATGACAGTACTGGCATTTGAATTGATATGATTAATTCGAACTCATGTCTCTCCATTGTACAGGCATATTTGAATTTTAAATAAAATGATCAAGGGTTGTTTCATTCATCTCACTATTGTGGTGTGTATGATTCTTGTTTTAGGTTTAATTCAAGGAATTAATTAAAATGCTTGAATGTGATTGTAGGTGGATATGTTATGTATAAGGATTTGATAAGTAGTATTGGTTGAGAATACATATTGATGAGATTGTAAAGCAATGTTATCAAGGATCTTATGTGTTATGTGTTAAATCTATCATAAACCATTAGATGCTTATAAATTTGACTCCTCCAATGGATATATGGCATTGATCTAAGTTGTACTTATTCATATGGTTCATTATTTTTTTGCCTTTACCTAGAGCTTGCTACAAATTGCAAATCAATGACTATCTTATACTGTGAAATGTTGTAGTTATCTCATGCTCCAAATAGTTGATATTATTGATAAATAACTAATTCTATTCGGTATTATCCTATTATGTTGAGCTATTAAATGAGATTATCTATTGTTGTTAATGTTGTTTATGATGATGGTGCAGAGGTTGTAAATGCATTAAGGGATCACCCTTCGAGGTCTTGCAGAGCCCAAAGTGTAGGTCTTTCAAATCCTCGTCAGCAGGTCTAGGTCCTAAGAGCTGCCCTTTATTGGAATTGGCAATTCCATAGGTAGATTAGAAGATCAACCTGCTTACCATAAAAACAACCAACACCTTGCATATGTTTGTGGTGGAGGTATTAAAGAAGAATTTTATGCCTCTATTTCCATTCATTAGATCTACCTTAGCCTATCATATACTTGGGCTAAGTCTACAATTGCTTCAGACTCGTGCGATGAAGGCTATGTGTGATGAAATCCTAAACCTCAACCAAGATGTGGGTAGATTATGGGAGTTTTTCCAAGACCTGAGGCTGGTGGATAAAAATGTGAAAGACTAAGTTATTTTTTTTGTCTTATCTTATACTATTTTACGAGAATGGGGTGCCAATGTACGAGAAGATCTTTGGAAACTAGGCATGAAAATTGAAGGTTAAAGAGAATGGGGGTGATACTATTACAGCGATTTCCCTAAGTTCCCGATTTTCCCTGTCCTCGGCACTGGTATTGACCTTGTTTTCACTCCTCCAAACTCTTCCTCGGCACTGATATTGACCTTGTTTTCACTCCCCCAAACTCTTCGTCGGCGCTGGTATTGACCTTGTTCTAACTCCAAACTCTTCCTCGGCATTGGTATTGACCTTGTTTTCAAACTCTTCCCTCGATGTTGGTATTGACTCCAGCTACCTCCAAACTCTTCCCTCGACGCCAATATTGACCTTGTTTCACTCCTCCAAACTCTCGGCTTGGCAAGGTATTGACCTTTGTTTTAACTCCAACCTTTCTCCTCCTTGTTGTTGAATTGACCTTGTTTTCACTACTCCAAACTCTTCCTTGGCGCTGGCATTGAGCTTTCACTCGTCCAATTTGACAAGCTACAACCTGGTTTCGTTAGCTTTTATAGTATGTTAATTAAGTTCAAAAATTTTGTGCCATTTAGCTAGGTTTTAATATTCTACAATATAGTTAAGTATATATTAGCTATATTTTACATAATAAATAATATAATTATTCAACTTATTATAATTATATATTATATTCTTTAACAAAATTATTAAATACGTATAAAATTATTATAATTAATAATTAATAATAAGTATATTTTTATATAATACTAAATATAATTAATATAATATATATTTAATATAATAGTAATATATATTAATATGAGAGAGAGAAACTAAATTTTGATTGGTTGTTTCATGTCAACAATCCAAGGATGGAATGTGTCCTTGGGGATTTATGCTCAAGGTAGCATGCCATTTGATTAAAGATATGATAATTCTCCTTTAAGACCTCTTCAATGTACCCATTGCACACTTAAGGAGACATATAAATATAGGGAAGAAAATATAGAGAGAAGGAGATAATGACAAACATATAAAATAGAAAGGGAGACAAAGAGATAGAGAGGGGTAGAGAGATAAAGAGATAAGGATGAATAGATAGAGATATAGGGAGGGTGATTGATATATCTCTCCCTGTCACTCTCTATATCTCTATATCTCCCACCATCTATGTCACTCCCTCTTCCCCCCTCTATCTATTGAGCTATCTCTCCCTCTCCCCCCTTTCTCTCTCATTCACTCCATCTCTCCCTCCATCTCTCCTACTCTATCTCTCTATCTCTATTTCTCTTTTTATCTCCCTCTCACTCCTCTCTCTCTTTTCTATCTATATCTTTTCTTCTCCCTCCCACTCTCTATTATCTCCCCCTTCTATCTCTCACTCTCTCCCTCCCTATCCCCCCTATCCATCGACTCTCTATCTCCACCTCTCTTCCTTTCTTTTCCCATATATCTCCATCTCTCTTTCTCTTCCCATATATCTCTATCTCTCTCTCTTTCTCTCCCCATATATTAACTAAGAAGTCATGCAAGCATACAATAGTATATGTTGGTAAAACTATAATAGTGTTTTATTAAACTATAAGTAACACTTATATTTCTAATGTCAAGCCCTCTTATAAAAATAGTGTTTTATTAAACTATAAGTAGATTATTGTCACCACTCTTCATTCAACATGAAATGTCAAATGTAGCAATTGTTTTGTTGCTTTTATCAAGTTTCATTAACCAAGCTATTTACTGGGTTGAATAAAGTTGTGTTATGAACCTTCATCTCTTTAAAAATAATTAGACAATATTAGCTTGTGATCGTGAGAAAACTTCAACTCCTTCAAAATAGGGTGAAGTTGTGGGTTTGTTGGTTTCTTGTATACTATATACTTGAATTCTCAGATAAATAAAGTAAATTTTGTGATCATTCTTTCTTAGTTGTGTATCCTAACTAATATAGAGTAAGCTTTTTCATTTTAATTGACTACTACATAATAGTTTATGTGTTGAAAGAATTGTTTCCATTCTTTGGTAGTTTTACATTGGAATACAAATCATATTTAATTTCATGCCAATATACTTCTTTTCATAAAGATATTTTTGAAATAAGTGCTTCATAACCCATCTAATCAAATCATAATTAACCTATCAAGTAATAGGGAATTTTCTAAAGAAAAGAACATCACTTGACCCAATCATAAGTGTATGGCCTTTGAAGAAAGGAATGATCCACCTTAGAAATAACAACTACCTGATTTAGACTTGGGTATGTGCAGGATCATGATGGGCCAAAAAGTGGCAACATGAAAAAGTAGCATTTTGAACTCGCCAAAAAAGGTGAAAATCTTGAGTTGACTTTTTTTTTGGGTTGGCTGTCAGTACATTGCTCCATAGCAATGCCCAAGCCAAAGTACTACAAAATCGGATATCCAATTTGTTTTGGATATCCAATTCGTGTCTAATATCTAATTTGAAAAACATTTTAAAATGTAATATTTTGGTGCCATAAATTGGATATCCGATTTTTGCACACATAT
>VDFB02271358.1:971304751-971323766 GCA_007258455.2 Sequoia sempervirens
TGGAGTTTTACCTTTTTTTTCAAGTAAAACCCTAGTGTTAATCTTACACCTTGGATGGGATCTATTTGGCCATTACTTTTTGGGAAGGCTTTAAAACGACTTAAGCCCCATTGCTTTGTACATCTAGGTTGGGCCCCCTTTTGTTTTATTGTTTTCTTTCCTTCGCCTAACTTTATTTTTCCTAAGTCTTTTGTTGGTCTCGTGTTCCCTCATTAAAACAACTTATGTCATTGTTTTTCGTCGACCTAGTGATGTTCCCTTATTCCTTTAGGGAGAGGGCCTTAGTCGCGGCGCTAACTTCCAACATGTAGCAATTGACTCAATATCGTGAGAACCTTTTGTTTTTGAAATGTAGACTGGTCTCTTATTTATCTATAACTAAGGTTTGGGAGGCTGACTCATCATGCAACTTTGCCACATTGAAAATATTTTGAGAAGTGTCTAAAAATTTGATCTCTTTTTAAAGGTTCTAATTCAAAAATTAATCATATGGAACCCCCAAGAGGTTGAACCAAAAAAATATCATTTGTTGCTTGTAGAATATGATATTTTATTTAAATTAAAATTAATATACAACCTAAGTGGACCAAATACTTATTGATAACCATAAATCTTTGATATCTCTCCCTTTTATATTCAACACATATGGACTAATAGTTGAACACAAAAAATCTATTTGTTGTTATAAAACAACACATAATGATTTAAAATACAACTTATATTGAACAAAAATGGACCAATAGTTGAACACTAAAACTTTTTGAAAATCCTTCACATTTAATGGGAAAATACATGTTATTTATTGTTCTCACCTTTTATATTTGTGATAGGACAAACTATTAATATAAAATTATCCAATGCTTGTACTGATGGAACTTCAAATTTTGTTCCTAATGTTTCACTCATGCCCCACCTTATGTCACTGGGCTTTCATGGTGTTGGAAAAATTTTTAGCGCTGGGGTTTTAGCTTTGTCTTCATCTTAAACCCTTGTGTTTACCTAATGCCTTGTCGATCTATTTTTCGCTACCTTTTTGAAGGGTTTTTAAAACATCTTATGCCCCATCGCTCCGTTTGTGCCTAGTCCTTTGGTCTTAATATTTTATTTCCTCTCAAGCAGGGTTTTATTTCCTAAGCCTGGTTGGTCATGTGCTGAACGTACAAAAAAATTATGTCATTGTTTTCCATCCGGCCAGTAATGCGTCCCTTGCCCTTTAATGAATGTTTTATTTTTCGTGGCGATGAAAATTTCCGTACCGCCGCCGCATCAAAATGCCTTCAAGATCAGCCAACAGCTGCCCGCCATCCCCGCGGATCGAATTGTAGGATGGCGACATCGCTGTGGATGACACCGCGGTCCTCCACCTTCGGGGATCAAATTACATGACTATTCATCAACTGTCCTTTGATCTGAGTCGTTCCCCGCCATCCCGCGATGGTGCTTTGGTTGATTGTGAAATCATGGGCGGGTGCCACGTGGACTATACAAGGTGGGGCCCGAGGAAATTTTTGTGCGATATATTTTAAATGTTTCATTGCTTCCAAATAAAAACATTTAAAATAAAATATTTGACCGTCGATCAAAATGCCTTCAAGATCAACGGTTGCCCGCCATCTCGTGATCGGGAATTGTAGGATGGCAATATCGCGGGCAGGTGACATATGTCCCATCTGAGGGATCAAATTTGCACGACTGTTCATCAATTGTCCTTTGATCTGAGTCGTTCCCCGCCATCCCACGATGGTGCTTTGGTTGATTGCAAAATCACAGGCGGGTGCCACGTGGACTGTACAAGGTGGGGCCCGAGGAAATTTTTGTGTAATATATTTTAAATGTTTCAATGCTTCCAAAGAAAATCATTTAAAATGAAATATTTGACAAGGCCAGGGGGAAATTCATTAAAAACGAGCAAAAGCAAAGAAATTAGGGCAACTAGTCAAGTCAGGAGCAGGCTACGCAGCATACAAAATGGTATGCCCATCCATGGCATGCCAGCAACAAACCTTCCATGCAGAAAATAACCTAATTTGTAACCCTCACATTTTTTATTTTCGAGCCCACATACAGTGGTTAAACTTTCATATATGTTTTGTTTAATATATTTAAAAAATATTTTATAAAATATTTATAATATACAATATTTTTTTAATATATTAAACAAATATATATAAACTCTTTAATATTTTTTATTAGTGATTTTAATGGTATATTAAAAAAAAAACATATTTTGATAGTTGAATACATTCAAAATATTTCTAATATATTTCTAATTTAAAAAATATATATTACTTAATTTTAAATATTTTTTCAAAAATATTTTTTTATTTATTTTAAATATATTATACATACAAAATTACATAATCAATAATAGATAATAGATTTTGTGAATATATCTAGGTATGTTAATATGCTTGAAAAACTAATTTTAATTAAAAACTTACTAACATCATTAAAAGGTAATTTTTTAATTATAAAAATTTAACATTAGAATTATTTAACATTTGGAAATAGAAAATTTAAATATTATATTATAATAGTTTATAATTTAATTATATAGTATTTTCGATAATAGAAACAATTTTGATTGATTTAATATTTTCTAAGTTCATTATTGAATTTAAATCTTATAAATATAATTATATATCTTTAATCAATATTATAATTTAAAAATAATAATGAATATTGAACATCTTAGATTTTAGTATAACTTAAATATTAAAAAAATTAATGTATAAGTTTATAAAATATAATATATTTTTTTTTAAATAAAGATTTAAAGATTATTATATATGTATATTTAAAGATCCATAGAATTATCTTTTTAACTATGAAATTAATATGATTAATTTCATTTATAATTTTATGTTATCTTATCTTTTTAACAATTTTTGGTATCCTACCCCAATCTAAATCCCAACCCTACTATTAACCCCAATCTTAAGCCTAACAATAACCCTAAGTGAACACTTATCCTAATTGAACCTTAACCTTGATTTAGCCCAAACCCTAACCTTAACCCTAACCCTAATTAAACTCTAGCCCTGATTGAAATCTAACCCTAATTAAACTCTAGCCCTAATTGAACCCCAACCCTAACCTAAACCCTATTTGTTCCTAACCCTAGTATCTAACAAATACAGAATCGAGACCTTTCCAACTCTGGTAAACCTTATTAGATAGTGATAAAAGCTACCTTATCTTTCATTAAGGTGGAAAAATTTTGTTATACAACATGCCCCTTGAAAATTGGAGATAGGCACTGCAAAAAGAAGGTAAACACTAATGAAAATGTTCAGTGGTATTGTGGAAGATGTGATAAAACTTTCCCTGAATGTGATTATAGATATATACTTCAATGCAAAGTGCAAGACCATACTTCATTCACTTGGATTACAACTTTTGAAGAAGTGGCAGAAGAAATTATGGGTGTAACAAAAAAAGAATTGAACATTTTGAAGCATGAAAAACAAGATGATGTTAAGTTTTCACACATTATACAAAAGGTCATTTTCAACAGATACATATTTAAACTTCAAGTGAAAAAAGAGACTTATAATGATGAACAAAGGATTAAATGCACAGTCATAAAAACAACAAAGTTTGATTATTCATCTGAGAGAAAAGCTTTATTAGACTCAATTGCAAAGCTATAGGTTTCATAACATTCAAATGCTTGAATGTATATAATTTTAACAATGTATTCAAACATTTGAAAAAAAAATAGTGGATATATCTAAGTTAGTTAATGCCATTTTGTCATGATATACTTCTTTGATGCTATCAATACTAAATCTAATGATTGATGAACATTTTACTTTTAAATTTATTGTTCTTGGTTGATTGTTGTTATAGACAAGTTGGTATGATTTCAAATTTCAATGTGTACCCTTATATATGGGAATTGAGATAAACAATGACACAAAAAATAATGAAATCAAATTGATTGCTTTCCAAATTCATTTTCATGAAAATGTAAGCATTTTTTCAAGTCAATAGCATCTTGATAAAGATAACTCTCGGCGTGTTTTACATATATATATTATTAATTAATATAGGCGCTAGTTAATTAAATTATTAACTATATTTTATTTGTATTATGTATTGAATTTTCATAAAAAATGTAAAATCTTAATACTAAATATATAGGAAAATGGTTAAAAATTACATATTTTTCAAAAAATAAAATATAGTGTGTAATTTAAAATACAAATTATATAATTCTTATAATATTTATATTATTATTTATTGAATATTTTATAGAATTTAAACTAAAAATTAGCCTCCCTCTCAGCCTCCTCTCTCTACATATATATCTCCCTCTTCCCCATCTTCTATCTCTCCCCTCCTCTACATATCTCTCCCTTTCTCCCTCCCCCTCTCTCTCTATCATCTCTCCCCATCTCTCCTCCCCTCGATCTCTGCTCCCCTCCATACCCTGCCTATCTTTCATCTCAACCCATTTTGTCCCTTTTATCTCTCCTATTACATATCTCTATATCTATGTCTTTCTCTTCCCATTTATCATCTATCTCTCCCTCTCTTCTCTCTCTTATCTCCCTATTTCTAATTCCATCCCTCTCCATCTCTATTTTTCTTTCTTACCCTTATCTCCCTCTCTCCCTCCTCCCTTTACATCTCCCATCTCTACATCTCTCCCCTCTCTCTCTATATATATATATATAGAAGAAAGTTATATATATATATATATATATATATATATATATATATATATATATATATATATATATATATATATATATAATCCCCCCTCTATCTCCCTATCTCTCTATATATTTATTTCTCTCTCTATCTCTCTCTATATCTCTATCTATTTTTATCCCTTTTCCTCTCCCATTATATATTCATCTCTACCCTAACAAAGGTGAAGCATTGGACCTTCCCAAAGATTCACCAATCTCAACACTACTCCCAACTATTTTGAGCATTTAAGTACATTATGCCATGGGTTATATTTATTAATGTCTTAATATTAGTTTATAAATTGAACATTAATTATAAATATTTTAAAATCAATTAAGTATTTCAATCTAAAATTTTAATATTTGACATTACAAATAAAATTAAACTAAATTCTAATTTTTAAAATCCATAAAATATTTATTTCTATTTAGTTTTTACTTCACTATCTAATACAATTAAATTAAATTAAACAAATTTCATTCATTTTATATTAATTAAACAATTAATTAGAATTTTAGAATAAATTAAGAAATAAGATCTATATAAAATCAACTTTTCTATTTTTCTTTAGGTTCAAATCTCATTTCATTTTCTAAAATTATACTAAATTCCCAGATATCATACCTAAACACAAACTTTATTCTATTCTAATCCTAACCCTAGTTAAACCTCTAAACTTCTATTTGACTTCTAAACTCTTTACCCTAATTGAACACTAAATCTAATTGTAATTGACCACTTCAAGCATAATTGAATTCTACCCCTAACCCTAACCCTAACTCTAACTAAACCCTAAACTCTAACTCTAATCAAACTCCTAACCCAAACCCTAATTGAACTTTTTAAAACTAACCTTAATTAAGTATTAACCCTAATTGAACATTTATTGAACACTAGTCCTAATTGTACTCATAACCCTAACTTTGAACTACAGTTGAACTCTAATCCTAACCTCCTAACACTAATTCTTATCCTAATTGAACCTTTAACCCCAAACCCTAACCTTAACCTTTGACCCTATTTGAACTCTTAGCTGAATTCATAACCTAATTAAACCCCAACCTCATCATCAATCCTAACCCAAATTGAACATTAATTGAACCCTAAACCTAACCCTAAGTCAACAATAATCCTAATTGAACTCTAACCTTTTAGTTGAAAATATTAAAGTGCCTTAGATTTTCCCATTCATCGTCATTTATCATTCAATTCCTAATAGAACTCCAAAAATTTATACTTTTATAATGTTTTAATACAAACCTAATATTAAGGGTTTAGAGTTTAAGGGTTAAGGGTTTAGGGTTAAGGGGAGAGAGATAGAGGGAGTGAGTGAGTGACCCATTTACATATTATTCTTTTATTCTTCATCAGTTAAATATTTAGTTACCCATTTACCGTTAGCAGAAATGACCCAAGAATTTAATAGAATGGACTACTCATATAATACCTTGCATTATGGAGCTCAATTCTCTGATATATTACTACTTATCAAATCCTTTGTAAATAATTGTAAACTTATGACTCCATTTAAGCATTTAATTGATTTTCTTGAATCAAAGCAAAAACATAGACACACAATTGAACAAATTCTCAAAAGAAGAATGAAAACATCATTAACATTTCATTCAAAATTCACTCAAATCCACATAAGGAGAGAAAATATATTAGAATTATACGTTTATTCATGCTTATAAGTCATATCCGCATACAATTTAAGATAATTTGCATATATTCATCCAAAACTCAAAAATAGGGCTATTCTATTCTATTCGGTCTTGGGGTTTTAAATGCCAATGGCACCACATATATCACTTCCTCTTCAGAGGACATATATCTTTCTACCCATATATTCAACTCAAAACCTAGCTAGAGCTTTCATTAGTTCTCTCCCTACAAATGAGCCTTGAATTCCCTTTTATATGACAAGGGAGCAACAAGCTTCGGGGTCAAATGTAATTTCACCACAAATTTTCATTTGAACAAAATCTCCATTGCATTTGACTTTCATTTCAAAACTTCCCACACATTGAATCTGCAAAACATAGTGGCGCACGAACTGGGGAAAGATAAAAGAAAAGAGAACACAAATTGTCATCAAAATCCCCTTGTCGCTATCCACGCAAAAAAACTAGGCAACCAAATTGCCACGAAGGCACCACAACAACTTCTTATTTACCCGCCACCCTGCCCTTGCCAACACTCAGACCCCAATATACATGCCCGCTTCTAGTTGTTGCCCAATACGGTAGACCCTCAGCCTCCTCTTCTTTCTTGTCCTTGCCCAATATGGTTCTAGTTCGTTCGCTTGGGGTTTTAACAACCAATGGCACCACAGATATCACTTCCTCATCAAAGGGTAGACCGTGATTGAACCGAGCTAAATATCGACAGTAGTCGGAGTCGGTCTCGGTTACATCATCAGAAGTGTTGCTCGTAAGGTCAATGGGAAAGTGTTGGCATCCAGAGGAGCCATGCCCATACCTTATTTTCCTACCCAAACTAGTAATAGAGCACACCAACTGCTTTCCTTTGTCATCTACCAGTTGAGCAGCAATGTCCTGGAATTACAACCTTCTACTACATCTAGTGGGCACAAGCTTGGGCTTGTCAACCAAAGTACCTTCCTGAATAGCAGGACCGAGCTTTTGTGAGCTCAAACAAACAAACCTCCTTACTGACTTACTCATTTTCTCTTATCAGACAAGCACTCAAACTTGATTAGAATCAGCCCACAAAGTGCTCTAACTGCTACAAGAATGACACTATTAGCAATTAATTCCTCTTGTATTTATTGTGTGAGGTAATGGCAACCTTCATCAATGCTTAGTAAAAATGCATGTGTAAACATGGCAATTTGGCGGCGTATGTACTGTCACCGTTTAACTAGAGGAGCATGAGAATCCGCAGGTCACCCTTCATGATTGCCAACAACATCTTCACATAGATTGAGATCGACGTGACTACACAAGCAAGGAATAATTCATTAATGCTTCACCAATTGTACAATAAAACGACCACCATGTGTCGTTTTCCAACTTCGAATACTGCCCGCTGATCTCCTGAAGAGTTGGCAGATCAAATGGTTTATCTCGGGCTAACTCGGTTTGACATCCAATGAAGCATCATTCACCTTCCTCATGACCAATAACATTAATCCATATAGGACACACATTTTCCTTTTGCTGACCTCTCACCAAATAACAGGGTGACACCTTAGGTCTGCGAGTTGGCGGGGTACGATCGAGATCTTCTCCCATATCTTCGAATCTGAAAAACCTACACATTGCATGGTTAGTATTTAATGAAAGGATTTAGCTAAGCCGTCGGCAACATGACCACTGGGGTTAATGGCTTAGGCTTATATCACCGGATTAAAATTAAAACCCAACTTTGATTTTAATACTTTATTTCCTCCGCAGGGTTTTATTTCCTAAGTCTCAGTTGGCCTTGTGTTTAATCTTTTAAAAAACAACTTATGTTGTTGTTTGTTGTCCGCCTAGTAATGCCCACTTCTCCTTTTAATGAATGTTTTATTTTGAAAGGGTTGATTCAGTGCTACCGTTGATCTATTTCCTGCAGATATCAACGGTGCCTGCCATCCCGTGATCGGGAATTGAAGGATCGCGAAATCACAGGCGGGCACTGCATGTCCTATCTAGGGGATCAAATTTGCGCTATCGCTGACCAACTACTATTTGATCTGAGTCATTCCCCGCCATCCCACGATGGTTCTTGGGTTGATTGCGAAATCATGAGTGGGCGCCACGTGTCTCATCCGATGAAGCCTAAAGAGTAAAGGAAACACTAGCTGACTTTAAATGTATTAAGGGGCGGATTACTAAAGTTTTCTCGAGACGCACATGTTCTAAATCAACGGATATGTTATAATCTCACTGGAAAATTTGCTCGAGGGTTAATGACATGGCTGGCGACTGTGTTAAAGGAATGAGATCATTGATGCTTAGGATCAACGGTTGCCCACCATCACACAGTCAGAAGTTTCAGGATTGTGATATCACGGGCAACCGCCACGTGGGATTCATTCATAGTGTATGGTAAGGTGGGCCCCTTATCACCATGTTGGAAATTGTGTCTGCTTGTTTTGAAGGTGGTCGTCGATGATTTGATCAAGCTGAAGAATCGACGGCTCAAATTTAAATCTGCATCAAATATGGTTGGAGTCGTTCGTGCAGCGCAAAATTGAGCTTTAATGGTGGATGAGACACTTACTGGCATAATTTGATCGACAATAAAATCAATTTTCCTACTTGGTCTATATCACAAATCATTCAACTATTTCGCAGAGCAGTTTCAGAGCCGAAGGTAGAATTGCGAGTTTCTGGAGCCAGAATTTGGGAGTTCTACAAACAAAGCCGTGAGTTTATTTTTTGTGCCTCCCGGTCATTTTGCATTTGAATTTGGGAAAGGATTAGTTGGATGTGTTGTGAGCTTGTTGATGAATGTGTTAGGGCTATAGTTTAATTATAGTTGTGAGAAATTGCAGTGTTTTATCCTATAATTTTCTATCTCTGGTTAGTCCTAGCTAATTGAATTATAACATTATAAAGAAGCCCTAGTTTGTCCAAGATGGCACCACCCAAGCAACATTCTGGCCAGACTAAATATTTGAAATGAAACCTATATGATGATTTCCTAGATCAATTGCCCTTGTCAACGAATGATAGAAGGAAGGGATTGGTCCTAATGTGATGGAAAATCATGGAGGAAGGGTTAGTGTATAATTGCTCCAACATTGTCGATGCTAGGGTTCCCCTCACTGGCTTGGAATTGTTCAGATTGTGGTACGGACAGAGGAATTTGCCTCACCCTTTTTCAAATGGATGGATGTGTGATATGGGGAAGCTGGTGGTACCAAATGTATTCCCTGATGTAGACTTTCTTAGGACAGTGGCTGCAAGATATGACCTTGTTACACGGATAATCAGGGACAATGATGGAAACATTCTATTGAGCATTAACAAAGAAGAGGTCCAACATATTTTTGACTTGAGTGAACCAAGCGAAGACTTGGTTCCTATCAACCTTGAGGAAATGAAGCAGGAGTATGGAAAGTTGAAATCTCTTTTTAGAGCAAGGTTGCTTCCACCTCATCTGGCTAGGGTAGGAGGTTCATAATTTCATATCAACCCTAGTGACCATGAACCTTTTAAATTAAATTGTTTTGCAAACCATTTCTTGGCCATTTTCTATTCTTTATGTCAAATTTTGGATTTCAGTCCTGGTACGGTAATGCCCATTGCTTATATGTTCATGGGGGTGCAAATACAACACCCTAACTTATCTGTGACCTATGACTTCGCTTCTTTCTTGGCTGAGAGGATGGATGAAGGGCTGTCAAAGCTGCAAAACAATGATACCAACACTCAATTATTTTGGTATTCTATGCTTATGCATATATTTTTGTTTAAGAATGCTAACTTTTTCTCTGAGAGGATGAAATTAAGGCAATCACTTGATGGAGAAAGATTGCCAGTACAGATATGGGCTGCAGATTTATCTTGTAATAAGGAAAGCACTAGTTATGTGTAATTTGATAATTGTTTTGCTTCCAAATTAAGGGCTAGATTAATGGTGAATATACCTAGGATCCCTGACGAATTACATGATTTCCTTAGGCCAAAGGAGAGGAAGCTAGAATTGAAGGTTTACCATAACTGGGGTGACATTATCCCATACCCAGTTAGCACTGTCTTGAGAGTATATGGTTTTCAGGGAGCCCCTCATATATTTCCATACAATTTGTAACCAAGAGTGGGATTTGCAGAAGTTATGTGGCAGATAGGTTGTATTCATGAGGACAACCTCACTGGAAGGGGTAAGGGAACATTTTTCCCAGATTATACAGTGGTGTCTGATTTTGTATTTTCAAAGGGAGGTTGGATGCATTTTGATAATTTCTTTAATGATTACCATTTGAGGTGTGGACCAAAGCGGCAGCATGATCCTGAGGGTTTCTTTGCTCTTTTTAAACAAAGAATAAAAGCTAGAAAATTTGTGCATGAGTTCAATTTCCCTAAAGAATTGATTAGAAATGAATTTGATTTGAATAGACAAGAGTTGAACAAGGAGAAATGGATAGCTTATGGTAAGCTACTAGATTTTGTGCACAAAATGGATCCGAAATATGATCCACTGTTGGAGTTCAGTCCCCACCATAAGAAAATTGATGTTCTGATGGAAAACTTTAAGGAAATTATGGGCACATTGAGGGAAAAAAAGATAAATTTAGAATTGAGTCTGGGTGTACAAGAGCAAGGTGCCAGACCAATTGAAACAAGGCCAACATACCAACCTACGGAAAGGTGGCCCATTTACAGGAGGAAAAAGGATAGTAGCAGTGATGAAGAAGTGGACAGAAAAGGAAAACAGATTATGAAAGTGCCTCCACAAACAAGTCCAAAATTCAAAATGCCTGGGGCAATCAAAATTATTGATTTATAATCATCACCGGAAGACAATCCCTCATCACCACCATCTGATCCAAGCCCTAAGAGGCAAAGAATTGATCAACCACTGGAGGATTTGATGGATGAGATTATTGTTACTGATCAATACATGGAAGGTTGTATGCCTTCCCCTCCTAGGCCAGCTGAATTAGTTTTATCTGATTTAGATATGAAAGGTAAAAGTGTACAAGATGCAAGAATGGAGGCATGCAAGGAGTTTCTAGATGACAATACATTTGTAAAAACTCTTGTATTCTTGTAATTGGTATGGAGGATGAAGTTTGAAGAGTATCAAGATAAATGTAGGTAGAGAAGAGAACTAAGGCCTGAAAAGTCAGACCAAGAGAATGATGAGGAGGTAAAAGCTGAATTAATGGAAGAATTCAAGAACATCACTCCTGAAGAAGGAAGAAAACTGGTGAGTCAGGCTGGTGTATTAATTTTGTCTGAATGGGACATTGCAGATGCAGTAGTATTTAATGCTATTATGAAGTCTAAGAATCCCTTTCAAGACTCTGAAGAAGAGGTCAAGGCAACATTGCAAAACTCTGCTTTCAGTGAGGAATATGAAACTCTAGCAATTTGGGCATTGGCCCCACAAGGGAGAAAACCAGATGTTTCTGATATTAATCCAAATTTCAAGGGAGGATTGATAATAAAGAGAGCTTCAGAGACCTCAACCACTGAGGCCACTAATTTGACTATGAATGTGGCCAAATTGGCCCAAAAGACTGTTGAAAGGGAGGAAGCTGAAAGGAAGAGCTTAATGGAAAAATATAACCTTTTGATTGAGGAGTACAGCAAGATGCAAAAGAAAAATGTTGAGTTACAAACTAAAGTGGAGAGGTTTAGGTATAAGCGGATTGGGGAGACATCAAGTGCTCCAAGAACCAGTACATTACCTTCCACAGCAGGGTCAATGCCTCCTGCTTCTCCAATTGTTTCCACACCAAGATTTCCCAGTCAAAATCTTGTCCTCACCCTTTCTTTAGAGAAGTTGAAGAAGAAACAGAGTGCTCTGTTGATCCTACAAAGAAGCAGCTCTTGCAAAAAATTGATGAATTGCAAGCATCATTAAACAAAAGTGAGGAGGGATCTCTCTTAAAGAAAAAAGAAATTGTTACTACTGTTTTGAGGCATTTAAATGAAAAGGTTGATAGAAAATTGCTATCTATACATTCTTTATATTATTTGTTGTTAGCAGCAATAAAGAATATTGATAGGGATCAGGAAGTAGCGATACCAATAATTGAAAATTGGATCCCTAGGGCCAGTGATCTGGATATCATGTATAAGGCCTCAATGTTTGATATAAATAATAGGCCCCAATCATTAAAGCCTACTCATGTGTTAGTAAAATCATTGCAAGGTTTTCAGACCTTACCAGATGACTTGAGTAGGAAGATTAGGGAACTGGTGAAGAATTTCAATGATTGGGGTAACACATTGTTACCTGATATAATTGATGAGCAGGGGAAAATCAGGTCATTTCAACAATGGCGGGCTCAAGCAAGTGAGGCCATCAATGATCAAATCAATTCAATTTGTGATGAGTTAGACTATGATTTGTTGGTAGCTGTATGGACAAAATCATTAGTACCAACTCATTTTTGGAATCTTTTGAAAGGGATACGAATCAGGTAGCGATAAAATACACACCTTATAATACCAAGGTGGGTGAGGTAATTAATTTTGACTGGCCAACTGATGATGAGTACTAGAATTGGGTAACTAAATATTTGAATGAGGAGGAGTAAAAGGAGTGAACTACTAACAGGTGGCAGATCAGATGCTGTAGTTGCAACGGTTCCAGTTTTGTGTTGATGACTTTCTCGGTGCGGTTTTCTTATGGTTTTTTGCATCAATGTTCCTCAGCTGATATGATGAACAATAATATTTTTCAAGGTGGTGGTTGTTGTAACAAATTTTGGAATATCACCAGGTGCTCCAATTGACTAGTGACAAGTGTACTTTTTGGCCCGGTGCTTGTTTGCTCCTTCATTTTCTATAAGAAGGATTTCAAGGCTAGAAGTATGGGTTAGCAAGTTAGATAATTTTTATTGAGTCTAGGTAAAGTTGCAGAGCGAATTGTAAAGTCTGATGGTTTTAGAGAAATGCAATTTAGGTTTTGAGTCATTATGTAACAGGTTTTGAGTTCATAGAGATTTAATGTTGTATAATAGTACTAGCATTTGAGTTGAAATGAAAATTTGAGCTCATGTCTCTCCATTGTACATGCATATGAACTTTGAATGAAATAACTAAGGGTTGTTTTATCCATCTCCTATTGTGGTGTGTATGATTCTATTTTAGCTTTTAATTCAAGGAATTAATCAAAATGTTTGAATGGGATTATAGGCGATATGTGTTGTATAAGGATTTGATAAGTAGTCCTGGGTTAGAATGCATACTAATGAAATTGTAATGCAATATTGTCAGGGATCTTATATGTGATGTATTAAATCTGTTATAAACCTCTAGATGCTTATGAATTTGACTCTTGCAATGGATATATGACACTAATCTAAGTTGTAATTATTAGTGTAGTTCAGTATTTGTTTGTCTTGCCTAGAGCTTGCTACAAATTGCAAATCATTGACTATCTTATACAATGGATTATGTTTAGTTATCTCACGCTCCAAATAGTTGATATTGTCTATGAACAGCCAATTCTAGTTGATATTATCTTATCGTGTTGAGCTATTAAGTGAGATCATCTGCTATTGTTAATGTTGTTTATAATAATGGTGCAAAGGTTGTAAACACATTAAGGGATCACCCTCCCGGGTCTTGCAGAGCCCGAAGTGTAGGAGGCTTTTAAATTCCTCGTCAGTTGGTCCAGGTCCTTCGAGCTACCTTCGATTGGAATTGGAAATTACATAGGTAGATTAGAATACAAACCTGGTTACATTGTAAAAAGAACCAACATACACGTCAACCACTGAACAACCACCTCTACAACTAACTTTTTAATCTTTTATGATCAAATGAAACATAAAACAACCTAATTTCAAGGTTGTTAACATCACTATTGAAATGTTTTAATTTTTTGACTTTTCAAACATTGAAAAGTACATCATTAAATTAATTATGTAATAGCATAAAAATTAAAAACATCATAAATTAATTATGTAACCACATAAGTCAAATATAATTCTATCAAGAAATTAATATCAAATAGATAATATAATTGCATAACTTATACATTTCAATGTCATTGATCTCCTTCTTCATCCAACTCTTTTTCTGTATCATCCGATCCAGATTCGACATTGTAAGGATTGGTCATATCATCATGATTGTCATCGATATCAGTTTTGATAATGTCATCATCCACATGGATATCATCTTCATGAACATTAACTCCTACATCATCATGATCTAGTTCCTCCTCTTCGACATCTTCGTCAGGGACATCATCAACTAATTGTTGATCCTGATCATCATCTACATCATCTTCTAGTTCTTTTGTATCTTCTTGTTCCACCACATTATACTTTACCGACCTTCCTCTTGGATCATGTCTAACAACAAATGACCAACCCGGTTTACCTAGAACCTTTGAGTAAAATACCTGCTCACATTGGCTTGGAAGAACATAGGGCTCATTTCCAGCTCGCTCAATCAACCTTGTATTAACCATGGTAAATCCATTATCATGTTCAATAACAGTTCTCTCAGGATCATTTTCATTCAATCGTAGCATGTACCATAGAACAACTAACAAAATTAATCTGAAGGACTTAAAGTCACACTCAAGTATATCATCCAAAATTCCATAGTATCAATTTTATGAGACTTCTAGATGTATATCGCTTCTAGATGAAACATTAGTCACCTGAAAGACTGCAGTTATACCAAAATCACAAATTTTCTTCATGTCATCCAACATTTTGATTTGAAATTTATGACCATTGCACCAGATAGCCTTGTGGTGTTTCACCTGCAATATGTCAAACATGTAAAAATTATTGCAATAACGTCAGTTGATAAACATATTTATTCTTGACCGAATGTATGCAAAGAAAACAATCTCAACATATATATACATCAATATACTCGAAATATGAAAATAATTAAATAATATGGGTGATTAATATATTTATACGTACCTGTTTATCTCTTAAACCATATGCTAAATCAATTTCCCTTTGTGTAACATTGGAATCTCCATTACGATGAGCTTCTTTAACCAATGAAGCCACACCTTCCCATGTTAATGCGTGACTAGATTGTTGACATCGCTCAATCCATACCATCATCCAATCAAGATTGTTGGCGATGTAAAAATGTAGTGCATCCCACTTTGGACCAACTGTATAAAAAAAAAAAATTCACAAACGACGTATAATTAGTTAAATACCATAGTATATGACCTTAATTTATAATTGATGTATATTGAAGATTAAAAATTAAATAAGCACAATATACATTAAAACCATATATGTAAAAATGCATTCCAATTAATCTCCATGATCATTTTATAATTACCTCTCACTTTCCTCAATCTACCTTTCCCCAACAGGTACTCCCCTTCGAATTTGTTAATGGAGTTGGGATCCCAAATGCGATCTAAATGGATCTTTGCTGCAAACTTAGGAAGATATTTACTAATGTACACCATGCTCTGGTATACCATATATCCCTCCACCATAGAACCCTCAGGATGTGCTCTTTTCTAACCAAATCCTTCAAAAATTTCAAGTTCCTCTCAACCATCCACATTGACCTTGTGTGTACAGGTCCACACAATTAAATCTCCTCAACTTGGTGTATGAGGTAGTGTCTTGTGCATTGAAAAATGTTGAAGGTGACACTTTTGCATTTCCCACACATTAGACGAGAATTTTTCTCTTCCAATAATTTTATATCTTCTTTATGGATTTCTTTAGATGATAGCCATCTACAAGGGATTCAATGGGCAAATATATTAGCTAGATTTAACAAAAATATACGTATATTACATAACAAGTAAAACAAAATGGCAATTATAAGATGCATGTTAGAAATTGAACAAATCTCACACTTACCTCATGTATTTTCCAAGATCATATATAACTTTCTCATATTGTTGTCAAAGTTGTCCGGGGAGAGATAGAGGTATAACGTACTGCAACAATTATAAAATAATCTTTTCATTATTTTTCCAAAAGTAGTAAACATAATACACCTAAAAAGTACATGCATTATACAAGTTTATATATTATACAAGTGTATATAATATACCGTATCAATTACCTTTAGTGAAGGTATGCCAATCATGCATTTTCATCCCCTCGAATCTAAATTCACCTTTCTTTGTTATTATATTGTTTATGTTCGCACAAACTTATGGAAATTGAATTTTGTATGACTTCTTTATAGCATTGTTCGCTATGTTAATAACCAAGGAAGGAACTTTATATTAATTTGGTCTCCATCGCTATTCAATTGAATGACATTTTTATTACATGATTGGCTTTTGAATGTCATGCCTACTACAATTTTGGATAATTTTTCTTTGTCATGCCTTCCATCCAATATTTTCATAACGCTTCTCTATATTCTTCCAATATGCATTGTATCAAACAAATACACAATTCTTAGAAGTTGCTCATAGTAGGGGTTCCACTAAAATTGTCCGATAACTTTTAGTCCCTGCGGGAAGCCACCATTACTCTTCTCGAATTTTACCTCACAAAGCCATGAACAAATTAACAACGACAATCATTGTCAATTACAACATGAGTAAACAACACAATATAAAAATATAATCAAAACATATCATATATGATAGATAAACAATTTGATTTGATGTATAACTTTGACGATTAATTCTATTATATTCCAACTTCCATATGCGAGGTGTCATTCTTCTTGGTTTTGATGTAGTCTCATCTTTCCCATTGAAAAGATGTTTTTCAGTAGTTCGATACTTATGATTTCTATGGAGGAAGTGCCTATACTCATCAAACACCTACTTTCCTAAACTTGTTGAACGACGAGATTTCATCTTTGGACCACAAATTAGACATGCAAATTTTCCCTTTGTTTGAAGACCTACAAGATGATATATAATTGGATTAAATATTTATTTATTTTTAATTATATATAATGAATAGATTATTTTAAAAACATGCATGGTATCTACTTCATCAAATTAAATATTGTTAAAGTGCAGTCGAATGTTATAACATACCACAAAAATGTGTTAGCCCTGGGGCATCATCAATTGTCCATACAAGCATTGCATGGAATTGGAATTGTCTTTGTCCTATTGGTCTGGAGACGTCATACATAGTGACTCCATTCCATAACTTTAGTAACTCGTCGATAAGAGGCTCAATATATACATTCATATCTTTAACTTGGTACTTACCTAGTTGAATGAACATAAACATTACATAACTATTATAACCATTTTACTGCAATATATATAAATTAATGTACATGACTATTGAATGAAAAAAATATAAGTCATTATGCAACTAATAAGAAAAATGAGATGCAACTACGTTAAAGAAAATTGATGTAAACAAATACCTGGAACAATCATTGACAACATTATGTGCTCCCTCTTTATTGACATCTATGGAGGAATGTTATTATTGATAACAAAAATAGGCCACACTGAGTAAATAGATCTCAGCTCTCCAAATGGATTGACACCATCCACTCCCAATGAAAGCCTGAGATTACGAGGTTCTTCTATAAAGTGTGGCTTTTTTTCCTCCATGTCCCTAAAGGTAGAACCATCTGCAGGCATTCGAAGAATGTCATCTCCACTTCTATTCCATGAATGGTAATCCATAAATTGCGCTAAGCTTTTGCACCTAAATAATCGTTGCATACGTGGAATAATGGGAATATAACGAAGAACCTTGCAAGACACCTTTTTTGTTAGTTGATTTGTTCGATATCTACTGATATGACATTCTGGGAATTCTGTTGTAAATTCCTGTTGTTTATGATATATAATATGATCATTGGGACATGCATCTATTGCTTGATACTCCATTCCGATATCTTTCGTAATGGCAAATAAATCTCAGTATGAGCGAGGTAAAATATTTGATGGTGGTAACAAAAATTCACCAACCAATCTACAAAAAATAATTTGTTCATATAAAGAATATTAATGGTACATATTTCATCCTTTATTTACTAGTGATGAACTAAAAACAATTAAAATAGATGAAAAAAGATGACATATATGACATACCTTAACATCCGTGAGATTGTTATGTTTGATAAACCATTCATAACCTTCAAGTTCAACAGCAACAATACAACAGAGAGAAGAGTTGTTTCAAAGCCTTCATAAAGGGGCTTGTATGCCTTCTCAAGTACAGGTAAATTATGAACATCATCAAAGTCATCTTGATCATCATGATCAGCTCTACCACTAATTGTGTCATGGATCAATGTATTTGTACCATCATCTTCAACTATTTTTTATGGCGCATGATAATCTTCTTCCATAGGATCATTAACTTCATCTTTGATATTCACAGCTCCATGTTAGTCCGCTTGCAAAACCACATTCTCCAAGCCATGATAATCCATATCATCTGCCCTAAGGCGCCCCACCTTTATAATAATGATAGACACAAATAAACCATGATCATGATCAAGTGATTATATATATATATATAAATAATGTTAAAACGATATAAACATTTACAAATTCAATCAATATAAACACATATAATGAACAACTTACCAATGGACGATAATCATGCCCCCCTTCAACGTGACCATGCTTCCTACAATGTTTCTCAGTTGTTGTGATTAAAAGCCATCTCGTCTTTAAACCCTTGCAATTATTGCAAGGACAATAACATTTCCCATCACCCTTTCTTTTCAAT